>JAKCPI010013162.1:0-112520 GCA_023213315.1 Euborellia annulipes | reverse complement strand
TGATGCCAACACCCGCCTAATGAAAGAAGCGCTCTCATTGGTGGAGGGGGTTTCACTATCGGCCAATCACAAAGGCTTATCAAATACACATGGACAAAACTTTTTTATGCAAATGTGACGTCATAATTAATCAAATGACAAGAAACACACAGATTTTCAATGGCATCGCACTGGCGCAAGACATTTGACATCATAATTCAAATAAGGGAATTAAATTTTTTTTAAATATAAAATTTTTAAAAATAATACTTAAAAATTTGATTTGTATTTTTAAGTCAGTGAGTCAGCCAGTGAGTTCTCTCTTTAAATATAAGAGATAAACAGACTAAAAAAATCAAAGAGTGAGAAAAAAATTATTTCGTTATATTAACTCAAAACTATTTTAACTAGGAAATATAGTTTTGATGAACCTTTATTAATAATGAGAAAATATTAAATTATTTTCTAAATGTTTTATTAATTAAATAAGAATAAGTGATATAGTTAATTAATTTTGAAAAAATATACGAGAAGAGATCTGAAACAGAGGCAATATTTTAAATTGAAAAAGGAAATTTATAAGAGGCAGAAATAAAAAAAGAAAACAATTATAATTAAAAAAACAAAATTCTTAATAATATAAAAATAAGTTAAAGAGATTTTTATAATATATTATTTCAAAATTCATTTATATATATATATATATATATATAAATATATCATTCAACAATTTAAAATGACTTAACAGTGATTAACAAAACAATTGAAATTGTTTATAACAATATTTATAAAAAAAAAAACTAAACTAAAAACATTTATTAGAAATCTCAAATTTTTGTATTGTTAAAATAAAATAAAGCAAAAAATTTAACATAAACGATACTTGGATTAAAAATAAAGTTAGTCTATGTACGGTTCATATACTAATAGCGAAGTGACCATCACGGAAATTTAAGTAACTTTCCGTTGAAATTTTGTATGTTAGTTTAAGATCTTTAAATTTTGAGGATGTTTTAAAAAAATAGGGAATCACAAAAATCTTTGGAAGGGGTAATTTATTGGAAAAAAAAATTTTAATTGATGAAATTTGTTTATTGATCAATAATCAAAAAGTTTTATGGCCTATTTAAGTAAAATTGCACTTTGGGTCTTAACAAAGTGACAGATCATGTTTTGACATGATGTTCTGCACTCAAGCCTTCGCTTTTAGAAAAAATAAAAATTTCATTTACATGGTGAATTTTTTATCGAGATAGAAACATCTCAGAAACACAAGTTTCAAATAACAAAATATTAACAATAATATCACAAAAAAGTAAAAATTAATGATCGTGTTCTCAAAAAGATTGTTTAATCCTTATATGTCAAAGCTTGGGAAGGTGGCATGTCATGAGGTTGAAACGTGTCAAACGGAGCCACAGAGAGCTAAGCCCCAGGCGGATTTAAATAATAATTATAAAAATAAAAAATCTCGTGTGCTGTGCTAGTCACACCAGATTTTTTGTGTCGATATATTAGAATTCAAGATGTAAAATTTATAAACAAAGAAAAATATTTATATTTTGTTACCATCGCTTCTATCTTTGCTATGAAGTACAAGAGTAAAGTGGTTTTCAAAGAATTTTGAGGGCAAAAAGAGAATATACATTTTAAAGAGAATCTAAAAAAAAATTGATTTATAAATTTTAATCAAAATCTTTAGAGCGAATTTTGAGAAAATTGAAAAAAGAAAAAAAAAACTGAAAAAGTACATCGGTAAAGTACTAGTACTCTTTGGCTGATTTTGTTCAAAAACTTATTTTCACGCCTCAGTGAGGTGCCTAACTTATATATAAAATTTCAACGTCGTTTTACTTTTGTTCTTGAGGCTATATATAAAATTTATGTAAGCTCATAATACATATTTTGAAAAAACTATAATAAAAACTCTCAATAATTCGAATTTTTCTTGTAGCCCCTTGGATTTCGAATTATCGAGAGTCGACTGTAATAACACATATATAGGCAAGAGAAAGTAAAAATAGTTTATCTTCCCCCTACACAAAAAACAAATTTTATTTAAAACTTTTTTTTTATAAAATGAAATGTAGCTGTCTAGCAATAAAAAATTCACCCTGTATATTTAGGGATTTTATCACATTCTATATCATAATTATAATTTAATATTCGTTAAGAAATATATTTATACTTGCAAAAAAGCGTTTTTGCTTTTTTACTTTTTCTTTCACTGATGATATTTATAAAATTTAGTCAAAAATAATCAAATTTCCTTAAAAACTAGATATCACTTGTACTTGTTAAATCTATTGGTACAAGTATTGTTTTATAAATAAATATATCATAAAAGTCCTGCCCATAAATGGAAACAACAAGCATTTACAAAACCCTCGATAAGAGAATGAATATCAGCTAATGAGAATTCAAGTTGTTCAGAGTTGTCTTCGTTATGAATGTTTCTTCTATACACGGCACTAAGATCCTAAAACAGAACAAAGTTACAATAAAAATTAAAAAATATGAAATATAATTCTTACATTATTAAGGAATATAAAATATTAATATTTTTAGTATAACTTATAGATAGGTTATACAACATATTGAAAAAATTTCTTAACGCCATCTATTAGAAGAAAATATACTAAGGATTATTGGGAAACCAAATTTATGGTGCGTAAAATATACCGTGGTGCCATCTTTTGCAGATAAATATACTAAAGTTTATTTGAAATATGATCGGGTTATTTTCGAAGTATGTGGCGATCTGTTATATGAAAAGAATCAATTAGTAACTCACCGGCTGTCGGTGAGTGAATATAAGGGAAATTTACGTCAGTTTTACATCTATTATTAATCATTTTAAAAATTTCTTAAATTTTCATATGAAACAGATATTTTTATAAGGAATTGGAGATCTTGGATAGATATGAGCACATGTATTATATGAGGAAATGTTGACACGTCGACGGTCTTATTACCACCCGCCCTCCTAATATATTAATAGAAACTGTTTCTTTTATAATATTTTTGCTAGCTCACAAGCTATCGTCGCCGCATGACCGGAAATACCCGATGATTTCCGAAGTGTTTTATGATAATGTAATTATTCTGCCAGCTTAACTTGGTCGTCACATACCCGAATATTTACAAAATATTCCGAAAATAAATGAACATATTTCAAAGAAACTTTAGTATATTTCTCTCCAAAAGACCAGCCATCACTGTATATTTTACGCGCCATAAATTTGGTTTCCCAATAATCCTTAATATATTTTCTTCTAATAGATGGAATTAGTGATTATTTTACTCACCATAACTTTGGTTTCTCAGTAATTTTTAGTAAATTTTCTGCATACAGATGCCGCTATAAATTTCTATTTCTAAATCTATATCTTCTAGATTTTAGACTTCTATATCTATACTGTTATATAAAAAACAAATTCTGTCTGTCCGTATGTAACGCATAGACTCCGAAACTACTGGACCGCTTTTCATGAAGTTTTTTTTAATGGCTAGAGAATTCTTCCGGGGGTGGTTTTAGGCCTCAAATCAAATCAAATTAGGATTAAGTGACCCCCCTTATCAGGGATTCACAAATCTTCCTTAGGAAGCATACGAAAACAGGTTCTGACTCGTTTTACAAAAAATATATTACTGTAATTTAAATCAAATCTTTCAAATGCGCCCCCCCCCCGCATTACGGGGTCAGCGGGGATGTTATTTACGCCACTGTTAATAATATCTAAGCTCTTAAAGTAAAATTTATATTTAATCTTTATTTATAATAAAAACAAAAAAAGTAGTAACGCCAAAATTATGATCAAAATACTTGAAAAAAAATTTGATAATAGCATCCTGTTGAGTTGCTTTAAAAATTAATGAAATCCACAGCAACTACAACAGCACATCTATTTTTCTGGTTTTAGACAAAGAAAATTTTGTCTTTATATAAGAGACGAGTTTACCCCTCGGGAAGTGTGAGCATCAATCGAGAGGAGCATAAAAGCCTCGAGGTAACGTGGATGAAGAACAGCCAGATGCTGGACATTGCTGTCTGCAGTTTGGAATAGTCGATAATGCTCAGCATATTTGGACATGAGCACTCGAATCAGTTGCTGGTACCACCCGAGGGGCTGGCACAGAAGAGGCGCTAAGCTGGGGTCCATTGAGCTCAAAGGTTCCACCACTGCAAGATTGCGAAGCTCCAGGAATTCGTTTAATGTCAGCCCTGCGACGGTCTAAAAAATAAAAATATCTAATATTATAATAATACCAAACTTAAACTCTTTATTTATTTAAGGAAAAAGATGACAAATAAATAAAATTTATAGTTTTTCGTCAAATGGTTCCTTAAAATTCAAACTATTGAGATTCTCATAAAAAAATATTCTGGGAAAGTTAAAAATTTTAATTGAGATTAATGGCAGAGAATTTAATTTTTAGGGGTGAAAATCTCTCCCTGGAATGTTAAATGTTATTTTTCACGTTTTTTTACCTCGAGGAAGCCGCAATTCAAATTTTATTCAAATAGAATGAAAAATAAAGAAATGTACAATATTTTTTTGAGAAATGTTTCATCGTCTCAAAATACGACGCTTAGGCTTACTCCTTGGTAAATTTTCAAATTGTAATATACCGGATCTTTAGGTTCCCTTGGTGCTTGGAGTTTGGCCCAAAGGAAGTGAGTTCTGCAATGGACAGCTCCTCGACGAACCATCGCTACAAGACGATCATGAGCTCGAGTTGCTTGCTGTGACATCAATTCTTGCATCAGCTGCTCGTGTGACGAATAATAACCCAAATAATTCACCGATTCTTGTCTGCAATTCACAATTAAAATATCTTCAATTTTATTTTTATTAAAAACATTAACGGTAATCGGGGCAATTATTCGCATTTAGATTATTTAAAATATTTTTCGATTAAAAAACACCATGAGATATTGCATTAGGGAAAATCAAATACAAATTTTTTAATTTGCTCAATCAAATCGGGCCGGCGACCTAGGCTAAAGGCAGCCTGTGCAATGCGAAAGTGGGAAGTCCTGGATCGAGTCCAGGGGGTGTGTTTTCCCAGGCAAAATGCAAACTCATTTAACAAATTTAACAAAAGTTTATAAGGCGTTGTTTGAAAAATCTCCGACTTAATCAAAATAAACTCTACCTATTAGTAAAAAAATAATTTTATTTTAAATCTCCTTTTTCAGTGATCTTCAGAATTAAACTTCTAAGCACAAAAATTGTATATATTCAGCAAATACCGTAAAATCTACCAGATGAAGAGTGAGCCCCCCCTTCCCCGAAATAACTAGGCCCCCCCCCCCCCCTCCAACCTCTTCTCGGTTTCTATCATATGGCTTAGATTCTATAGAAAATATATCCTTCTTATACACAGAATAAAAATATGTATTCGATTATTTAATAAATCTTTGTTATTATCTAGGCCTAGGTAGCGCGCATTGGTGCAAAATTGGAAAAAAAATAAAAAATAAATTTTATTTTTTCAATAAGTCATTCATATAAAGAATTTAGGAAAAATGCTCCCAAAAACAGGTATATATTCAATGATAAAATATGATAAAGAACTTTTTTTTCGAAAATAAAGACATTATAGCATTTGCAGAATTTCTGCCGCACCTTGTACTGTATATTAATTTTTTGATATGAGAGCTTTCTTTCAATTTGGGACCAATGTGCAGTGGTGAGGTTTGTTTAGTGGCTTGTATTAATTTTATTAGAATCAATTATCGATAATTATTATGTAAAATCAAAGCACTCACACTTTTTTAGCATTAGAAAATTTGTAAAAATATATAATATAGGCCTAATAAAAATAAAATGGCTGGTTTTAAATTTGGCCATGATGGTCTTTATATGCTACTTACTTGATTTCAAAAGGATGGCCCTGAATATTGCTGTCCATCTCAGTGGATGATTCAAGCTCGCTGGAAGAGCCGTGGGTAGATGCCGAAGGGTTGGGACTTACAGCTAAAGGCTCTAACATTTCGTTATTGTTGGCAGAACCAGTACGCGAGACCGTGCAAAATTTCCCTAAACGACGCTCTACTTCTAATTTTGGCGAAAGTTCTCTGTAAAAAATTTTACTAATTCTATTTGAAAGAAATTACAAATTGTTATTCTATTAATTATAAAGAATTAAAAATTAAAATTTTTTTAATTTTTTGAAAACAATTATAATATTGGGTTTGAAATGAAATGAAATTGATTTTACAATAAGAGAAGGATTCATTGAGCAGGAGTAAATGAAATTATTATTCTGCCTTCGGGAACTATGCATCACAAATCTACTGGACAGAGTTTTCTTGATGCGAGTCTTTAGCTTGTTTAGCTTTAGCTATCAGAGATGCAATTGATTGGGGTGGCCTTGATGGACGAGTAGATATTCGGAGATAAATAAAGGAGTAGCACTTTATTTACAATCGTTTCGGTTCTTGAATGGAACCAATTTCAAAGATGGGAGTGTGTCAATAGTGAGCATAAAAAATTCCCCAAGAACACATTATTGAAAATACATTAATATAAATATGTATAGTGACTTAGTTTTAATAAAAGTGCAAAAAAAGCTTTTAGTCTTCTTATTCAACGTTTCTTCCACGCGAAACGCTTTCTTGCTAGACATTGACGAAAATCTTTCCTCTATCTCTTCTGAAATTTTCTCAACATGTTCTTGGAGTTTTTTTGTTAGTTTTAGAAAGGTCCTGCCTGAAAGACTGCGTTGGGATCTTTGTTAATTCGTTTCCATGAATCGTGGGACACTTGAATTATTTCTGAGATTTTTTTTGAATGAACAGTAAATGTCTTATTAAAAGAAATAATAAGACAAAGGCATTTATTTCGCAGTAGCAGGTGTAATGACTAGTGATTATAAATAATATTCAACTTTTTTAATAAAATTAAGTCACTATAAAATATTCTAGTAAGAAGAATTATTATAATTGTAAACCTAGTGGAAGAAAAATATAGAAAAACATTTTTGCAAATCATACCTAAATTAGTTATTATTATTAATTCGCAAATCACATTTAAGAAAAATAATTACTTGGATAATTTAATGAATTAATCATTTTAAAGAGTAGTTAAATTGTTAGAACAATATTTTTCAAGACTTATTCATCCTGTTAACAGGTTAAAAAAATTTCTCTTAGTTAATAATTATATGAATATTATCACCTGGCACTAACGAGGACGATGTAGTATTTGAGATGCAGGCTGTGCGCATGGTTCAGATGAACAGCAGGGTCTTGGCAAACGATCAAAGTTACATCGAAATTGTCTGAATGATGAGCATCTTGAGCATCTTTATAAGAAAGTACACCCTTTCCTAAATCGACTAGAACGTATTCAACATTGTCCTCCTGAAAAAATCAACTTTCTTAAATATAAACAATTCAGTACCGTAGAAATTATAAATAATTCTAAAAATTAAAATAAAAAATCTGATGTGACCGACCGCAAAGGAGACAATTTTAAATAAAAATATACCTATATTTTTGCATTTATTTTACACTATAAACGTTAAGTCTCGAATCATCTTAAAGGTACTAGTATTTGAAGGTATTATTTAAATTAGGCATATAATTCGTAACTACAGATGTTTGGTGTTTTTAAGGAATAAAATAACGCAGATATTTATTTTATTTTTATTAATTCATGATTAACTTGATTGGTACAGAATATTATTCAGAAATTGTGAATTCTGTACCAATCAAGGTAATTATTAATAACTTGTGATTCTATATGATAAGATATAAAAATAATGACATATATATATATATATTTATTTGTATATTCAAACAGTTTACTACGTCAAATAATTTAAATTAAGAAAAGCCTTCAACTGATGGTTATATACACCGGTACATATATACTGTATATATATATATGATTAAAATCTTTTTTTATTTTTATATATTTTCATTTTACCGAAAAAAGAGATAAGGGGGGGGGGGCGGGGAGGAAAACCCCCGCACCCCCCTTTTGCGCCCCTTGTGCCCCCACCACAACACCCCACGGCAGGGGTGGAGGGTAAAAACAGTGGTAGAACTCTCTTTTTCGCGGCTTACCTCCGCGATGTATATAATATCTTAAATATTATATATAATTTCTTATTTATAAAATATCTGCGTTATTTTATTCCTTAAAAGTACTGGACATTTCTAGTTATTAATAATTATATAATTTATATAAACTTCGTTGGAAATCGTCATCTCTAAGGTATTATTTACAAAATTTTCATCCCCTAGAGAGGCCCTCCTGTAAATTGAATCTTTCAGCCAACCGCCAAAATTGCATTAATCCTTCCCTGGCGAAACGCCGAATACACAGTGGAATAAATTTGGCCTGGAAATATCTCCAATACAAACGTTATTATTTTATTATTTAACTATCTACACCAGGCTTTCCCAATCTTCATTTCTCACCTCACTTATTTAATTATATATTTTAATAAAGTTAGTTCCAAATAAAAAATTTTTTAATTGAATGCCGCATGGGCACCCAGGCCACCGAGGGTCCGGTGGCCTGGTGCAATGGATAGCACGCCTATGCCTCTGAAAGGCGGAGATCCTGGGTTCGATTCCCGGGGGCCATGGGATGTTTGGGCTCACCAATAAAAAACACTCACATGTCTTGTTGAATATATCTATGACTTGTTAAGTCCGAATCGAGGTATTTTGAATACTATTATCTTATTCAAATATATAGATCTCGAAAAATATTTAACAAAAACAACAAAAAAAAAGACTTACCGACGTTATATCAGTCTCTGGATTAAGAGACATCATTTGAAAAACTTCCATTTTATAATCTCTCTCATGGCTTAAAAGATAATCATAAAGTTGTCGAGCCGGAATCGGCAAATTAGGAATTGTGAGAATATCTATTAAAATAAATAATAATGAGAGAAAAATTCGTGTTTTTTTTTATTAAAGTTAAGAATATAATTACCTGCATAAACTAAATTGCGAGCATAATTAGGAGCCTTAGAATAATATTTCAAAAAATCATCTAAGAATTGAGTTATATGATATCCTTGTTTCAAACTCGGCTGCTTTCCAGAGACATAGCTATAGAGAGATCGCAAATGGAAATCATAAGTGAATGAATGAAGATGCATCACTATTTTCACTTTGTCGCATTCATCCAAGAAACTAAGAGTGAACTAAACAAAACAAATAATAATCAAAATATTAATTATGAAGAGACAAAATATTACCATTATTATTACCTGATTAATAAGAGCAATAGAATTTTTTGATTGGAGTCTCGAACACTCAAGTGCATACAATTTTGTGTAGAAAAAAGGTTCACAGAGATATATTTCAAATAAAAGAATTCCTCCAAGGAGGGACTTTTGCAAAAAACAAACATTGCTTATTGGCTTTTTAGCCACATCTTCTCCTTCTTTAGATTTATTTCCTTTTGGCCTAGAATAGAGAAATTGCAAAAATGATGTGATTAAAGAAGAATAAGCTGAAGAGAAGTTGATGTTGATGTTATGGAATGGAAGAGACCAAGTATGGGTGAAACAAATAAAGAGAGCCTCTGGATGCCAAATGCCGAAAAGGAGACGTTTCGGACAAAAATTTATTCGTCCATCCTCAGTCCTTGTAGACGTATAATCTAATTAGGCACAAAGTTATCATTGTTGTTGCGACACAACAAATCTAATAGACTCTCACGAAGCATTAAACACTCGCCGGTTATTAAAAAAAATATACATGTGCACAAATTTGTGCCTAATTTGATTATAATCCTACAAGGACTGAGGATGGACCAATAATATTTTGTCGGAAACGTCTCCTTTTCGGCATTTGACATATTTGCTGCACCTGTACTTGCTCTCTTCCATTCCATTCAAGATAAATATTTTTCTATCAAAATAAATATACAGGAGGGTTAAAAAATAGTCAGATATTTTAAAAGTCTAAAAAAATAAAGTAGCAAAAGTAAAAAAAAAAAAAAAGACTTTGATTTTCGTTTATATTCGGGAACCTAAAATAAATTATTGTAAAACATGTAAATTAGTTTATTTAGCCTATTGATTGATATTCATTGCATATCAGTATTTTTTTTTAAGGTCATTTAGAACCCTTCCTTTTTATTTCTATTAATTGGTAGCCAATTCTATTAAATCAATTTTTGTCGCCTGAGACGGGATGTGAACCCCTAGCAGAAGATTGATATATTTTGGCAGCAAAAGAAGACAAATTTGAAGGAGATTCTTAAATTTATAAAAAACACTGGATTTTCATTAATGCGACAGAATAAATTATCATCTTTTTATCTTGAAACTATAAACATAATAAGTCTGGAATTAGAAAACTTTTTTCAGCGTTAATTATTTTTTAGCCATCAGCGAAAAAACCTGTAGCTTTAATAAGTCTTTGTCTCTGGGAAGGGAGAAGTTTAGCAGACAGGCGTAAATTCGGATATCTTCTTGGCATTTTGTTTTTCGAGCGGACTATTCGTTTGAGTATCATGAATATCGTTATCTTTAATATTTCATGTTTGTTACATTAATTCAATTGTTGATCGCTGCATTTGGAAGCCAAATTATCTAAAAGAATTGACTGAAGAAAGGAATTAGAGAAATTATTGATTTTGTAGCTTTTTTTCATTTTGGGATCATTCATTATTATGTGTTACTGAATAATGACAGTTATGACAATTGAAAAAAAGTTATTTTCAAACAGTTGAGGTTTAAAAATATCTAGTTATTTTTCAACCACCTGGTTTAATAAAATAAAAATAAATTAGGAAAAGATTTATAAATATCTTACCCTTTTTTTGGTGTAATCGGTTCAGTTTGAATAGGAATAAAGCCTAGTTTTTGAAGGTATTGTTTATATTCATGAACAAATGTTGAACAGAGCTGGTTATGCCATCGTTCATCAGAAATGTGAAGCGACATATGAGATGAAGAGGACCCTTTGCCTTTTAACGATGAATTTACCTAAAACAAATAAATATTAAATTATTTAAATAAGAATAAAAGTGATTATTTTTTGGGAGTTTAACAAAGTAGATTTGTCATTATTTGGATTTCAAGTTAATATATTCCAATTAGGGAATGTTTTAATCTGTAATAGACCTCTATTTGTTTGCTGAGATTTATAATTATAGATGACTGGAGAGTAAGCAGGTTAGGACACGATGGAGAGGCAGCCAAACAATAAGAAACAAATTTAAAATTCTCTGTCAACGTTTCAAACTCACATCGTGGGCAGAACGAAGGGTCTTCTGTCCTGATGATGATTGCGAAACGTTGACAGAGAAAATTAAATTTAAAAAAAATTGTTTGGCTGCCTCTCGTTTCCTAATTTTCAATAATAATTACCTGAGAAGTATTAGTCGGTTTGAGAGAACTAATAGGCTGTTCATTTAATGAAATGGAATAATCTCTTGTAGCAGCTGAATAAATTCGCCATCTACAAAATAATATAATAAGAATATACTCTCGTATTCTCTAAAAAAAAATAATAATAAAATTTCTTGCCCTCTCTTCCAAAGCAATTTCCTTTTAGAGTTCAAATCAAACTTAATGTTTTTTATCACTTAATTATTTTGATGTCGCAGGCGTTTTCATCTGAATAAGCAAAGCCCTAAGTTATGTTTGTATGAAAGCCAATGTCCTTTCTCATGGCTCATATTCAGAGAGATCAGATTTCGGCCCGTTTCGTGATTCGATGTGATGATACGGACAAAAACCATCGCGTTGCGTACTAATAAGTGATACGCAACAAGCGGGCAAGAGCCTTTAGGCTATATTCCTGGGAATCGAACTCACAACTCTAGGCTCAATTTCAACCAGAGATTTTATATTTTGGTATGGATATATTATCCCCCAATAATGTATCTGAAGCTTTTGGATTTCCATTTTTTAGAAATTATTATTGGTTTCTGTATTGTGTATTATTTGTGTAAAATGCATTCAAAATACTAAATGAATTTTTACACATAATAGAACCAATAATAAAAATTAAAAAAAAAGGAAATTCAAAACCTTCGCTGTCCAGATATAGTATGTCTTAAATTAAGACCTTCAGACTTTTAGGGCGCAGTTTGAAAACTATCAACTATTTTATACAAAACTCTTTTTACTATATAGATCATAAATTTAGTTTAAAAATTTTTAATAGGAAGAACATACAACAGCACCTTTGTATGGACTGAGAATTTTTGAAATTTCTAAATAAATACAATGAGGAAAGGTTAAACTGCATCGATAAACGCCAAACAGTCAGGAAATGGAAACGGAACCTCTGTGTTAATGAAACCGTTATGAATGTAAAACGTTTTAAAATGAGAAAAAGTCTAAAATCGCTGGAGTTTTCTCCATTCTGTTCTTCCAGTTAAATTTTAAAATGCATGGTGAAATATTTAAATCTACAGGGAACCCAAATATTTTCAGAATGTAATAATAAAAACTAAAGAAGATAAAGAATAAATGATTCATTATTCCCTTTACTTAAAAAAAAAATTATATTTTCATTTCCTAGTGATATAGAGTCGGAATATGGAGAGAATTACAAAATTTGCAAATTAGATATATCACACAATTAATATACTGTATCAAAATATTAATTTAAATTCTAAGTATACAATTAATATTTGTCAGTCGGCTCATACAGAAATTCTAAATTTTAGAAGAGCATCCCCTACTCATCGTTACACTTGCCATGGTAAAAAGTGCAAAGCTCCCAAGGCACTTCACGCCAGCTTTTCGATTGGGTCAAATTATGCAGCAAAATCTAGATTTTTGCACCGGCCCAAGTTTCAAACGAACAGAATGAAGGGTAAATGTGTAAATTATACTGCAATGGCAAGCGAAACGAACAAATGCATTCCAAAATTTCATCTTTTCTATTATTAACCCCACAAACCCTGAGACACCCCATCACCGCGCCAATAGGATTTTGATTTGTTATAACACTGTTATGTACTGGGTAGGATAATTAAGTTATATTTTATAGTGTTTATTTATTACATTTTTGAAAATTGTAATTGGTCCCCTTACATATATCTAACTACAGAAATTGTTTAAAAAAAACCTGGGTAAGAACAGGAGAGGTGTGATACAATAGTGAATGAGCCGTGAATGCTGCTTGAAGAGAACGATGAAATCTTCTCCGAGTGGGATGTTAGGAGTGGCGCCTCGGGTCTGCCACATCAGGTAGAGCTTCTTCTGTTCCTCAGCTAAGGGATCAAATAAAAAAATAAATTGTTTATTTTCCAAATATATAATAAAATAAAACGTGCATATGTTAATGAAATAATAAAAAAAGAAGAGTAGGCTAAGGCATAAAAAATTATTTTGATTAAGGAAATAGAATAATATAAAAAATTTAGTTCTATCACAGAACATAAAAAATAAAATTTATTTGAAATTCCTTTGATTATATAAAAAAGTTAATTATTTTTTTATTATTAAGGCAGAGTAGGGTAAATTCCTAAAGATTAAAAAAAAATCCATTTATTTTCAGATATATTAAGAAGGTGAACAATTTTAGATTTTATGTAGAGATCAAACGGCACTTCTTCTACAATGGATTGGAGTCCGGGGTTTCTCCTTTGGAAAAATTTTTAAATTGAAATTTAGAAACAAAATGCTTAATTTTTGAGGCGTTTTGTTTAAGGTGAATGAAGAGAATTTGATGATCCCCCTATTTATTATCAAATAAAATATAGTAATCCCACAATTCGAAGTTTTTTCCTATGAAATTCTTCTCTATTTTATGAGGCTCAATTAGGTTCTGCTTTCCCTTCCTTTTCAAAATATTAAAAGGTCGCTACTCTTTCCTGACACCATAGGTACCCGGAATTGCCACCTATGGAGGGATATCCGGCATCAGATCTGACCATCTTCAGGTACAAAAATATGATTTATCGAAGAGCCCGTCTAAAAATGTGTAAAAATGCATTAAAAACATCGCTCGTATGTTTAGTTAACGTTCTTCTTAAAAAAGAAAAAATAATTTTTACACATTTGATAATAGGCTAAAAAAATTCGCAAGGTCACTAATCTTTTCAAAATTAATTTTGAAGATATTGGTTTGTTTTAAAAAAAATCTTAACTTGGCTGGAAGTGCAGAAAGACAGACGTAAAGAAAGTATAAGAAATAGCAGCCTCAAATCAGATAACTGATTATCGACAATTACATAGCACTAACTAAGTAAAGATTCAATTGATTGATCAATCTTTAATCATTTATGCCCAACTCTGCTTTTGCCATGTTAAGTTGTTATTTTTAAAAATCTAGAATCTACATACATATATTTTAAAAGAAAAAAAATATTCTTCAAATAATTTGGATGTTCACTAAAAAAAAGAAGACATTTACTAGAAGTAATGATACTCTGTAAAATAGAAATAAAAAATTAATGGATAAAATAAAATTTCTATAAAAAAGAAAGAATCTAATAGCCCTGAAAATTTGATGCCAATTGCCTACCCCTGTATTAGAGGATGAGCGCAGACAGAGGGGCGTTACCGCGGTTGTCGTGATGCCTCGTCTCACGAAGTTGATGTACATGGTGCAGAAGCGGATCTCCACCTCGAAGAGGTCCTCGGCTTAGAGTTGGCTTGAAGTCACGAAATACATCGAAGCCAACTTCGATTGACTCAAAATTACGTCGATTATTAGCTATCGTTCCTTGAGAAGTCATATGAAAGGCGAGGAGATGTTCCACATCCAAGGTGGTAGGCATTTCGGAGGAATTCACTCTCTAAAGAAACAATTCAAATATATTCATACTTTCAATTAAGAAAGTTGTGTGCTGTGTGGCCAGTCACACCAGGTTCTTTAAACTTATTTACGAATTTAAGTTAAATAGCCTATCTTCTATTTATATTCACGTATCAGATTACAAGAGATTCTTACTATTTTGTTCTAGATATTAAGGAGGAGTAGTAGTGAAGCTGTTACGCATGTTTTTGCTGATAAGATGGCGCATAATGTCTTGAAAAGTAAGCCAAAAAATAAACACCTAATACGAAAATTTTCCAAGAGATGTCAGAATGATAACTAAGAATCTAATGCATTTGGTTAATTTTCATTGATCTTTTAACAATGAATACTTTATAAATGTTATGATATTTTATGTATCATTTATAAAAGCATACAAATATATAAATATAGGTCAGATATAGGCTAATAGGGGATCGCCTGTTAGACTAGCCTGCCATCTTTTGCAAGAGTGCTGAACTATTTGACAGTTAATTTTTAAATAAATCATCTAAGCTTATTTTAAATTTTTCTTAAATAATATGTGATTAATAATAATAATCAATTCATTTAAAAATTTAAAAAAATTTTAACATTATTGGGACAGATTGTTTTCTGTATTTGCTTGATAACAAAAAAATTATTTCCATAATTTTTTAATAAGTCATTAAAAAAATTATAATTCTCTGTCCCAATAATCCCTTATGAATTTAATTCATTAAAAAAAAACCACATTGAAAAATTCCTTATAATAGTCTAGTTTTTTTTAAAGTACGTTTAGACGGCCACTTTTACTCCCCCTTAATAGAGTAAGAATTGAAGCGAAAATTGTTAATAACTTACAAGTGGTGATATCTGTGTAGAATTATGAACAGGAGTCGTTGTTGAATGTGAATGGTTGCTTCGAGAACGGAGTCGTACTCCTTCCTGGACGTAAAAGGTCCCTAATTTCTGGCTAATTAATGCAGTAAGAAGTCCTGAACGTGAACTTAACCATTTTCCTAAAGAACTAGATTGTATAAGAACATTCTCCACTCTCTCTTTCGACCAATTGTACATGAAAATTACTATCTGAAAAAAAAAGAAAAATTTATAAAAAATTACATATTAAATATTATTAAGGCGGAGTCAAAAAAACTTCAAGACTTATCCTTATACGAAATATATATTTTTTTTATTATGTCGTCCAGTGAGTGTACTGGTGGTAGGGGTGACCAAAGGAAAAAAATATTAAAAATTTTGATTTTTCTAAACTTGAAGCCATTTGCGGCACGTCTAAATGACCTCCGATTGGGCTGAAACTTAAAATTTATATATATTATAAATATCTGCATATTTTTACGGGGTGTCGCGTTAAAAATAAATAAGAGTCGTTTTAGAGCACATTTTCTATTAAAGTCTATTTTTCTCTCTATCTCTAAAACTGTGCCTGATAGGGCAAAACTGAAATGATATTTGAATTCAGCATGAAAAATACCTCTAGAATTTCAAATTTGTATTCTTGTGAAAGAAAATAAGTTCATTTTTGTCGACTAGTGCAATTAATAAGTAGGATTTTCAGCCAAGGAAGAGCGTTATAATCCGTTTAATGTAATGCAACTCTCAATGTGATGAGAAGAAAATTTTTTTGCAGAATAGTGTCGTCAACTAAAATTCCTTTTAAAACCTTTTAGAATAAAAATATTTTTTTTTGAATTGCAATAATAATCTAAAATGAATCGAATACTTTCTCTCTATACATTTCATATACAGGGTAAGAGAAAGTAAAAATATTGTCTGACCTCTCTACTATCTTATCAATTTTTGTTTTGTCCAGAGTTTATGAGATAAGTTCAAAGATTAATGCGATAGAATGGATATAAGAATAAGCTCTTACTTGAACATTAGAAACAATCGCCAAAAAGAGTTGTTGCCTGGGCACAATTTGTTTATCAGACCCCAAAAGGGGTGGCAATTTATGGAGACCTTTATGAACTGAAATAAGAAATTTTATTAAATTAATTTAATAATGGAGGGGGGTGTATTCATATTATATTTTAAAAAAAGAGTAAATTTAATTAGAGATGTTGCTGAAACTTTGAGAAGAAAGATTAAGACGACAGCCAAGGCATGATGCACCTGAGATAAGAAGCTCGATTCAAGTTTATTGGGTTATCCTCAATTTAGAATTGCGAATTTGTTAAAATGCTCTTAATTAATTTTAAACTGGTAACCGTTGGCTCTAGTTGAAACATTATGCTTTAATAGGAGAATTAAATTCAAGTATGATACACAAGGTTTTTTTGTTTCAATGATTTATTTATTTAACATTAAGACTTTATACGTATTTCAACACCATATGTGCCATCATTCCATTCAGTATGTAATTCACTTCCGATGATGACCCATTCAGTATGTAATTCACTTCCGATGATGACACATATGGTGTCGAAATACGTATAAAGTGTTAATATTAAAAAATAAATCATTGAAATAAAAAACCATGTGTATCATACTTGAATTTAATTCTCCTATTAAATGCTCTTAACAAACTGAGTTATTTTGGTATAAAAATGTCCTAAATTTGAGGATGGCCTAAATGAAGTGCGGAAGTTTATGCTCTAGCTCTCATTTCCTTCTCAAAGAGCGATTTAATCGGAATATCAATTTCAAACTAATTCCTTATTTTTCAATGAATGCTACTTAATATTATTAAAAAACAAATTTTTCTGCTATGCTAGGAAATTTTTATGGACAGTTTGATTTATTTCTTTTTTGCAAAGGATTTAGTGGGATAAAATTTATTTGATATTATCATTCGATAGGGAATTAGTCTTAATCTCAAGAGATGATCGCTCTTTAATTAAATTTAATTAAAAAAAAGAGCTTAATGAGTGCAGACTCTTTTAAAAGACATAGAAAGCGTTTGTGCAACTAGTGTATTGGAGGATAATTAAAATTTTAACAATAAAAAATAAATACATCCCTATGAAGATTAATTTAATATAAAAACTTTCTTATATTTGCTTAAAGAAAACTTGGCAGATTAAGTGAATGAATTACCTTTAGGATAGAGAATATGCGGTTGGAAAGAGTCCGAGATATTCAATGAGGCTCTCCATTGAGCCAAATTCCTGGCTATGACAATGCAACTTGAGTCCAGCGGCTCTGAATTTTCTCGAGCTCCAGCCTTTGAAAGTCGTCCAAAAATAAGAGCAGTCGCATCGGTAGCATTAGCCAAAGCTAGTTCACGTACTTTCATCACAATTGTCGCAATCCCGTGTCTGCAATCAAAATTTCTCTTTTTAAAATGATTGGAGTCGAAAAAACAAAAGACAAATTAAATTCTTATTTCTACTTTAAAGCAACCCTTTCAGGACCATTTGAATGGAAATTACCACAAAAAAGATATTTTAATTTAATTGATTCCAAACAAAATTTTTTACTTAAAAGACTTATGTTATTTGTTGGTGAAATCAAACCCCATGGCCTCGGGAATCAAACCCAGGATCTCCAGTCTTTCCTGGGCACCGGCCCCTCGACCTCCACCAATAAAACGCACTTGCCTTTATATCCGAGTTAACCTTGCAAGTTACTAACAAAGTGAGAAACATTAAAGAAAAATTTCTCACCTGTCCGCCGCTTTTGAATCCAGTAGAGGGACAGACAGCTTGGTCTGCTCTAACACACTACTGTAAGCAAGCAAAGCCCTGAGGGCAGTGGGGTTAAGTTATAGTTAAATATTTTTCGAGATATATATATTTGAATAAGATATTATTATTCAAAATACCTCGATTCGGACTTTAACTGAGTCATAGATATATTTAACAAAACTGTATGTTTTTTTGGTGGTGAGGCCAAAAGACAAATTTTTTACTAAATGAATTTTTTTTTCTTTGTTTCAAATTTAAAAAAATTTTTTTTTTTTAAAGTAAATAGTTTTTAATTGGAAAATTTATAACCAGACTATAGTGAAACCCGACTAATCGAAGTCGGACTAACTTAGACCTATATTTAAAATATATTTTCTAAAAATAAGTAACGATTGGTCATAGAAAAAGAATAAGTGGGACGCCAGATGGACATGCCGGTTTAAAGAGTAAAATTAAAATTTCTATTTTAGATTAGGATGGCTTCATAAAATTAATAAAGTTTGTGCATAAAAGAAAAGTATCTATAAACGTAAATGGCTTACCTATGGGTAAGTGGAACATTATGAGTCCTCAGAGAGGGAACTTCTAATTCGACCCCAAATTTTAGCCAATCTTGAAACGAATGTTGATAGATTGGATGAAGATGAGTCAAATCGTCGCAGCTATCAGTTGGACTTTGAATATTCTATATTTACAGAATAAAATTTAATTAAAATTACAATTATATATTCTAAGGGATAGTTTATGTGAAAGCTTGTTTAATTTTGCCAAAGGGTCAAGTTATTTTATTCCTTATACTAGTTTTTCTAAAAGTTTATAAGCTCAGGATGTAAATAAATTAAAGTGCACCCTCCCTCCCAACCCTTCATTTGTACTTAGAATTTAAAAAAATATACTTACTTCTAAGTGAACTTTTGGTATTTGTTCATCTAAAACAAAAATAAAATATATTTTAAAAGATTTTCTTAATATATATTTTAAATCTAAGTTATTGTAAAAAATCTGGTTTGGCTATATGGGACGTCATTTGGAGGGGGGGGGCATTTGTTTCCTCCCTCCCCCCAAGATTTTGGAAGAAAATGATAAAATAATAAAGTAAGTTATTATATTTTTTTTTAAATAATGTAAATTGGTAAATAGCCTGATTGATAAATAGTCGAAACTTGTCCAAAATATTCTCTAATAGCACAAAATTAGTGATAATAAATTCGCAATGATATTTCATCCCCTTTGTGAAGTGAGGGGCGAGGGTCGTTATCGGTAAGGGAGAGCAGCCCAAGAGTAGCCCAATTTCATTTGTACATTTTTTTAATAAATAAAATGCATTATCAACAAAAAAAAAATTATCTCTCATAAAGTTTATTTCGAATCGTAAATCGTTCAATTTCACCACGGTTTTCATCGACTTGTGGATCGGTAGATTGTTTTGGTGAAACAGCGGTTTTTCTGCTTGATTGCGTCATCTGTTGTGTTGTCGTTGACGTTGCGTCGCTAGTTTGCTGGCCGTTTATGTGGGAGGGAGTTTTAGGATATTCAAAAGACAATTATTTGGATAAATTGGTTTCATTTAAAATGTAACATGGTACTGTGATTTAGCTGAGTAGAGCAAAAATATAATTTCCAAATTAAACAATTTTGCTTAGGCTAATTCTTTGGTCTCGCAACCCCCATAACACATCCAATCAATCCAATAACGCAATGTACTAGTCCCTGTTGATCGTCTGTCTCTTCGAAAAAAAGTGATGAGCAAAATTCGGTACGGGTCGCAGAATACAGAGGCGATGAGCCTGCCTACTGACTGTTGTGTCTTCGGCTGGCTTTCGCCCTCTGCTCTTCACTCTGACGATTTCTTCGACTCATGTTTCATTCATTGTGATGAACCGAAGCAAAAAATCCTTTTTACCAGGCGTAAACAGCTTCAAGCAGCGATCCGAATCACCAATTCGTTGTTGTTTTTGTTCCTCTATGAGCAAGCGCGGCACCCACTTGGAAAAAAGATTTTTCATAACCAAATTTTCAATTCGCAATTTTGAACGCGGTGTTTTTTGAAGTTTTTAGGGTGTTAGCTATGTCCTGCAACTTCACTTTACGATCGGGTATACAATTTTCAGAGTTTTTTGGATGTTTCCGGGCGTAGTCACCTCAAATGGATGACATCGGCGCACACACACAATTTTAACCAAAATCACATTCTCTTCGCCGCTAATTCGGAGTCGGCAAAATAATCTAAAACTCTTCCTTAAAATTTGAAAACCTTTGATTGACACCTAAATAATATCCAAATTGAAAAAGCGAATGTTTCCAATTATTTCAGTATGTTCAATTTTTTTATAAACATTTTTTAAATCATCCTAATATATATGTAAAATTAGATTTTTTTAGACATTTTCAAATATTAACATGAAAACGGATTCTTTGATTAAAATTAAAGTATTTGAAAAATAATTATAATTACCTGCGATTTCTGGGGTATGAATTGAAGTCATTGGAGATGTTAAGAAGCAATATTCTGTGAAAAGATCCCAACACGCGTGGGTCACGGCGGCCCCAAGTCTGTGAGTTAATGCATCGATGTTCACCCGACCTTGCTTCCAAATTCGAAATTCGATGTGGGGAATGCCTTTAAACAAAATTTCATTCGTCAAATAACTAAACCAAATAAAATTCAAGGGTCTTAATATTAGATAAGAAATATTTTGTTTATGGATCCTATATGAAATATTGAATATTCAACCTGGCGGGTTTTTTTTTCTCGCCCTCTTTTCCTGCAATATTCCCTTTAAAAAAGTTTTTATGCTTTCATTTTATTTGCTTTATAATTTAACAAAATACTATTAAAATATAAAAACAACAATTTTGTTATTTTGGGAGTTTTTAAATATTAATTGTTTATTAAAAATATAAATAACTGGACAACGTTTTGACTGCTTATTCTGCAGTGCACTTGATCCGATTCAAGTGACTAACCTCTAAGGGACCATTACATCTATTTTATATACAACGCCATCTATACTCATTCCCATGAAGTTAGGCACAATCATCAAAGCAAGTATTTACATAAAAACCATGATGTTACCACTAAATTTTTTGAATTTCATTTTTTAATAAATAATTAAAATAATAACAAAATGTGGTCTATAATAATAATACATTCCACAAAAGCTTTAATATACAAGATTTTGTATTGCCATGAAAATATGAGCGTGACAAACGCTCAAATCATCGGATACAAAGTTTTATTTTTTCATTATGCTTGCTCAATTTTTAGATGAGTTTTTAACCCATTTGCCAATAAAAAACAGATATATTTTATCCCTATTTATAAATTACTAACCTACTGACATGGCTGAAGATGAATTTAAAATTTGAGTATTGATAACTGTTTTAAAATCCTCCTTTTTTGGGCATCGTAAGAAACCATCAGGTTGAGGGAGAAGAGAGTCAGTAGGGACCCCAGGTATAATGAGCTGCCCTTCAGGTCCAAGAACTGCCAGCGCCAGGCAGGCAATGCCCTTGTTGCCATTCCCAGAGGAAGTGCTTTGGTTATAGAGAAAAAGCTCAGATTCTGGAACTCGAGGGTAGTCTTCGGAATAATCCTAGAATCATATAAGAATAAGTTATTTTAATTTATTATATTTGTTTACTTACTTTAATTGTATATATTAATAATTACCTGAAAGTGATTTTCAGCTAAAGTATTTGTATATTTTGGAATATGAAGAAATTGTAAAATATTTTGCTTAAGATAGTAAGCTAATGCCGGGAGATGCGCATAAGCATTTTCTTGAATATTAAACTGAAAAAATAAAAAAATGTTTATTTTATTTATTTAATTGAGATATTTTTTAAATAGTAAAAAATTTACTCTTTTATAAGAGGGTGGTGTTTGGGGCTTTTGGATGAAATGAACATCATCGGGTGTTAATTTGCACATAGGATTTCTTGCTAGCATCATAGCAAGAACTTCTAAGACGGCATCATCCAATCGATTTTGAAGAACTTGAACCAAATCAACTTTGATATCTGGACCTGTAACATGAAAATCATGTGCAAAAATATTAAATAAAATATTAAGTAAGTAGAGCTTTCTTTTAAAATAGTTGAAAGTTTTTCAAACAACAGTGAGAATTAGTGAAAAATGACAAAACAAACATAAAAAAATATTAGAAATAAATGTCATCAAGAGGGCACATTGAATCTTTAGTCCGAAGCTACTGAGGCATTTGAAAGTATTTTTTATGCGGTTTTTTTTTAATGATTTAAATTCGTGAGCATTTTACATAATAGAATGTTTTTTTTTTTTTAATTACGATTAATAAAAAAATATTTTTTTTATATTTGTAGAAAATGAAGAAAAACTCTATTATGAAAATTGTAATTTTTTTTTTTGATCTAAAAATGTAAAAATTATTAATATCCAACCTATAATAATTAAATAAAGTGGTGAGCAAGTCAAAAATAAATTTCGTATTTATTTAAAAATTAACGGCCAAATAGTTCAGCATTCTTGCAAAAGATGGTAGGCTAGTCTAACAGCCGGCATTATCAGATCACTTATAGCCTATATTTATATATTTTTATGCTATTATAAATGATATTTTATAACTAATAATACTTATTAACTATTCATTATTAAAAGATCAATGAAAATCAAACAATTACATGACATTAAATTTAGCCCTACCAAAGACATGCACCTTAATCCATTCCCTTGTTTTTCGGAAAAATGCGAATGGTGGGGTGAATATATATTGACCCTATTTAATTTATAATATATAGGAATATAATATATAATATAATAATATAATATATAGGAAACTCACCAGCTTCAGAAATGCCATGCACCTTTAAGCCAACGGAATCTTCATGACGAGAGGCTGGTGGAGGATTCGCCACAGTAATTTGATTCGTTGGCCAAGCTACGGTTACCATTGAGCTTTCGCAAAGAGATCGAACTCGAGGACGTAATTTTCGGTGTTGTCTTCTCGTAATGTTTTCATCAGCAACTTGAGCAGGATCCTCTTCTTCTCCGTCGATAATTTCTCGTTCAGTTTCAATCTAAATATTTATAAATAACTAGATAAATAACATTACTTTCAAATTGCTATTTATTTTACATTTTTTAACAAATTAATAATTTAGAAAAATTATTTAATTATTTATTACGATTTAAATAGCAATAAATTTACCATGGTATTATCTATGGGAGCAGTTTGAGGTCTTCTCTGTGTAAGAGATGCTACAGATGAACTTCGACTGACTGCAACATTTGCGTTATCTTCCCCATCAAATCGTTGCACTTTTGTTTGAGATCCTTGTTCTAATTCATGTAGCCTATAAAAATTATTTCATAAAAAGTAACTTTCGCTTTTAACGAGGGGGCTTCAATAACAATAATAATAATAATAATAGTTGAAACTCTCCGGAAAATAATAGTTTTAATAAAATTTCTAGTCAATTTTTTTTACTTAAAATATGATATTATATGATACATGGAATCTCAAAATTTTGTGACTTCGGATCTCTTGAAAGACATAAAATTATAAGAAGCCCCAGTAATCAATGGTGGCAAATATCGAATCATAGCTTCATTTTCAAAAGATATATTCATAAATTAAAAACAATTAAATTATTAGTTTTATTTACGGCAAAAAACAGTAAAAACATTTTTTAATTTGGTCCACGGAACCCTTCTAGGAGTTTCGGGAAAAGCTCTGCTAGTAAATAGATATTTATTTAAAATATATTTTGAATTTTATAAAATAGACAACTGAAAGAGACAGTAACCCTCCTTAAGGAGATAACACAATTTAAATGAATAAATATTTAAATTCAATGTAAAGATCTGTGTAAAAAGTAGAAAGGCCACAGAAAAATTACAACTGGACCGGGGATTGGACATGTGTAAATTATACATTATATATTTACCTTAAATAAAAGACATTGTTATCTTTGTCTTTATAAACAAACATGTTGCTTCGATTATTAACGGAAAATCTATTGAGCACTGTATAAAGAGCTTGGATGCCTCGGCTGAAGCCTGTTTTCCCAGGTCCTGTTTTTAATCGAGGATGGAGAGCAAATTCACATTGCCAGACGACGGGACAAGCGAACCAACCTGGCTGGAATTTCAGCCTTGCTTGAAGATAGGAGCCTGCATCTGAAATATCAAAAAATATTTTTAAAATACATATATACCTTCATAAAATGTAATTTTCAATAATTATTTGTTAGAAAGTATTTAAGAAACTAGAGTATGGTACCTTCATTGGATTGTTTAGAAGATGACATAGACTGCTCAGGACCTGACCAATATTCTTCGCTCTCGCGTTCGAGTAACCTATCACATTGTCGAGTCTCGTGTAGATTGTGAAGTAACAACTTTTGATTAACATGTTTGCATAAATGTTTAATATTTTCCAGTACCAGTCGATGTACATGTGAATGACGGTCCATGACTCCACCTCTGTAAAGAAATATTATTTATCAATGAAAAAAAGTGTGCACCACTCAAGTGAGAACTTCTATGGAGTCGGTTGTAAGTAATAAGAACTATATGATTTGTAAAAAAATTAATAAATAAACATTCAGTAACAAGAGTGAAACAGCAGTGCCGAAGAACAGAGCATGCAGCTGTCTGTCGGCTAAACTCGAAGGACCCAAGTCACGTTCGACTTGACGGGTTTGACTCATTCACTCTTCAAAAGGATTTTATTTGCGATGTAATCAAAAAAGTTTTCACTTAAAAAAATATCGATTTAATTATATTTATCACTAATGTGTTTATTAAAGCTTTTATTGTTTGTATTATTATTATTATTATCATGGGAGTTTTTAATTATAGACCATATTTTGTTATTAATTATTTATTAAAAATATAAATATTGTACAATTTTTCAATCGCTTATTCTGCAGTCGTTTTCAAGTACTGTGCACTTGCTCCGACTCAAGTGAACTAACCTTTAAGGGACTGTTATATGCAGTTAAAATTCAAAATGCACGTTACAGTACCTTAGAGGTTAGTTCGTCTGAGTCGGAGCCAGTGTACAGTACTTAACTTAAAAGAAATTGGAAAATTAAAAATATATTTTTCAGAAGCCACGGGTCTTAAAACAGGGGTAAGAAAATTCATATATAGGTGGTAATCGAACCCTAGAATCAATCTAGTATTATTTGGAAAAACTATGATTTAAATTAAAAATGATTTTTTTTTTTGTTTTATTGATGTATGATTTTAACGTACTTACCGACAATGAAAATAAGAAATAACAGTGTCGGTTTCGACTCGAAGAACTAGCCAAAAGTCTGGTAGAGGAGGTCGATGAACTTCCAATTCAGGAAGTATTTCGCAGTCGTCTATTTCAGAACAGCTTGAATCCCCTTCATAGCCTTCAAAACGTGTTCAAAGGACAATTAATAAAGATAATCAAACTTAGAAAAGTGCTAGTGTTTTTATTTATTTATATTAAATTTGAAGTAAAATTTATATTAAAAAAAATCAAACAAGAAAGGCAATTGAGCTTCCTGCGACCCCTCCCCACATGCGAAAAAAAGAGAATAATTTTTAATAAAATTTAAACTTTCTACCCCAGTAGGTTTCGTAAATTAAAATTAAATATACAAATTAAACACTTGGTTTTTTTCCTTAATTTTTAGATAATTAAAATAAAATTAAAAAATAGAATTTTTTTTTAAATAAAAATTGAAACTCAAAATTTTCTCCTAACCTTGGTTTATAAATTAAAAAAGCAAGGTGTTAAATGGTACGCACTAGTAGCGGCGAAGAATAGCGAGAAACTCATTTTTTCACATTATGAATTAAAGATAAACATTTTCCAAATATTCTTTAAACAGTAATTAAGAATTGAATTTACCATCCTCAGTTCCATGTAAACTTTCGAAAAGGCTTGAAACTTCAGAACGATAACCAGGAGATGCGATGGGTTTGGAAGACACAGGGTTGAATGAAGTCATCTCCCTATCAAGTGAGCAACTGGCACTACGCCGGAGTGAAGTTCTATTTATAACAAAAATATAATTATAATAAATTTCAATATAGGAGGCAAGAATAATAATAATAATAATAATAATAATAGAATAATTTAAAAAATTCGATACATCAAATAAAATAATTTAATTAAAAAGATACCAACTTGTTCTGAGGTTGATTTTGAGATGGTGCTAAATAAATATCCTGTGGAGCTTCGGTTTTAGGACTATCCGGACACCAGGAGAATGCTTCTTGTTCAGAATCGCTTTCGTGGTCTAAAGAGATTGGAAGTGCAACTTCATTAAATGGAAACATATAAAATTCTCCTGAAGAAATGTGTTCATTTAGATTAGGGATTAAATAAATATTTTAAATATTTTAGTATTAATTAATAATATAATTATATTAAAATTTCTCAATAATTATGTATTACCTTGTAAATCTTGAGATTTTTGACGAAGAGAGAAAGGTTTATCCTTTATAAGAACATAAAACTCATTTTCTTTCCAAATATGATATTCATCAATGTGAGATTGAGATAAAAACTAGAAAATATATTAATTAATTAATATGTATTAATATATATTAGGTTATTTCAAAATATTTGTAAATACCTCAAGAAAAAAGGGTAGACTCTGTTCAGGTCCAAATACAAAATCTAAATAAACCTTTTCGAGTAAACAAGTTGATCTTCCTGGAGATGATGAAACATGATCAGCAACGAGTTTTAAAGTTGATTCTTCTAAAGGCAAATCAAGTAAAAAACTAGCGATTTGATCACGCATTAACCATTCCATCTAGAAAAATAAAAAACAAATATTCGCTTCAAATGTTCAAACACTAAACAAGAGTTAATGAATTGATAAATACTTAATATTTAGTACAAATACCTCAAAGATGCATGAAGTGACAGCATTATGTTGATATTCAGGTAAATGTTGAAGTTTATCTCCTTCAAATCTAAAAAAATCAATGAAAATAATTAGGTTATATTTATCACGATTGTGTTTATTAAAACTTTTGTGATTTGTATTATTATTATGGGAGTTTTTAATTATAGACCACATTTTGTATCAATTATTTATTAAAAATATAAATACTAGCCGAAACCTTGTACAGTACTGTACAAGGTTTCGGATGCTTATTCTGCAATCGTTTTCAAGTACCTTGCACTTGCTCCGACTCAAGTGAACTAATCTACCCTTACGTGCATTTATATATTAATACAACGCCATCTACAGTCATTCCTACCTCTACCTTTAGACTGTCTAACTTCATGGGAATGAGTGTAGATGGCCCGAAAATTTGTGTCTAACTTCACAGGAATGACTGTAGACAGCGCTGACGTCGTTGTATATAAATGCACGTAACGGCCGGTCCCTTAGAGGTTAGTTTACTTGAGTCGGAGCAAGTTCACAGTAGTTGAAAACGACTGCAGAATAAGCATTCGAAACGTTGTACAATATTTATATTTTTAATAAATAATTAATACAAAATGTGGTCTATAATTAAAAACTCCCATAATAATAATTAATGTTTATTTAACTGAAATTAATTATTCAAAATGTTAATCTTTCTGCGATTCAGAAAAGTCTGGAAAGGAAAAACAATAGATTCCATAATACAATATATTAATAATATTAGCTTACTGAGTAGGACATCCTATTGATACAAGGCTTTCCACTGAATTTCCTGAGCCCAGTACAGGTTCATTATCTGGTTCATTATCAGGCAAAGGAGATGAGCTACAAAACGAAGTTGATCTTAAACCAGGTCTACTTTGGGCAGTTCCAACAGCTTTCACTTCAGCTGGAAGTGTTAAACACAAAATATCTAACGTAATTCGTAGTCGATTAAGATCAACATGAGATTCATTCATTTCAAGAGCTTGAAAAAGTTCACCTAAAAGTGAAAGGAAAAAAGTAAGAATGAAGAAATAAATGTGAGTTTAGATAAAAGTTTATACTAAATAAACTATATACTAAATTCAGAGGCGATTAAACCAAATTATTGTTCATTGTATAAATAACTACTGGTATATTAAAATGTAATCAATTTTTAGTGTTATGTGGCAACTTACATAAACATGTAGGAAGAAGCCGAATTGAACAACTTCGAATATTATTTTGATATCGCAATGAACATGCAAAATGTAAGAAAAGAGGAAATATTCCATCTTCATCAAGTTTAGCTGGCGATATTATATTACTTCCTTCATCACTGGAACCAGCAAGACTTTCCACTTCAGCTAAAATAAATACAAATATAAATTAAATTTTCCTAGATTTCAAATTATCAAAAGTTCGTCACTAGGCCAGATGAATGAATTGAAAAGAAGTGCAGTAGCGAACTTCTCAAATGTAGGAAAATAAATACAAAAAAAATTAAATGAATATTTGTGTTCGAAATAGTGGCTGTGAGATGTTAAATGAATATTAGTTATAAATAACTGATTGGGTTTTAATATTCGGTTAGACTGTAGAAGTATGTCTTTTATTATTTGTGGATTTTAAGGCGATTTGATTAAATTATATATTTGATTGGAATATAATCAATGTGTTATGGCAGTCATATCTTTTGGTTTCAATGACCATAGATTTGGGAATATTATTATTATTTAGTAAAAACTTTTCAGAATACCGTCTAACCATTGAAATATGGAATATAAAAGCAAATTGATTTGCATGAATGTTCAGATAGGCGCGGATTCAAGGGGAGGGTGATCGCCTTCCCTCCTTCCACTTCCCATAAAATTAGCTTTTTTTATACACTTCAACGTTGGGCGCTTGATACAATAGTCGAATATTGAATCAAATTCCAGCATTCTAGTTGGAACATTTGTCAATGAAGTTGACGCTATTCCATATAGATACCATGACAATCGAAGTTCGCCTATTATGTGAACAACGTTGGAAGGTATCGTAGCATCGTGTAGCTCCGACTTTAAATAATCAAATCAAACATTCGCCACTCCATGTAACAGAGCACTTGAATTAAACAATTCCCGAATTAAGATATATCAAATAAACGTTGGCTCTATGATGGTATAATATATATTTATAATATTTGTATTTGGCATACTTAATATTATTTTTAATCTTGAACTTTTGATTCATTTTTGAAGAATGTTTACCTTGTTGGCCAGTTTCAAATGAGAATTCGACTAAATCTGAATGAAGACTCCCATCATCTTCTTCTTCCTCCTCTTCATCGTCTTCTTCTTCTCCTTCATTCACCTCTTCATCACATTCTTCTGGAGCAGCAATTTCGTCCTTTAAGTAAATTTAAGAATATTAGTGAACCTGTAGATTGATATCTTAGATTTAAGCTTAGATGCTTTTAAAAAATAAAGCCTATTTTGAGAATAAATCCGCCCAGAGGTGAAATATATCTGGATAGTAGCCATCCAAGTACTTACAAGTGTGAGATCCTAAGTGGAATTTATAAACAGGTATATTTACCTTAATGGATAAGTTGAATTCCAAATTCGGGGAGCAAAAATAATATTCTGAATGTGTTGGTACATTTTTAAACGATGTTGTCATAATTTCTAGGAATTTGTTCTTGATGGAACGATGAAGGGCTCGAAGCGAGTGACAAGGAGATCGTCCCCGAAGTAAAGATAAAGGAAATAAAAGAGGAGGAAGTGACTGAGGTCTCGGCTGATGATCTTCCCAAGTGCGGAATTTTTCTTCGGGCTTCTTTTGGATTTCCTGCATATATTATTTTCTTATTATTAAATAAATATTAAAATAATTTTATATAAAGATCTTTGGTAAAGCCACTTAATCAAATATTGATTATGATAAAGTATAAAACTTACCGGCACTTCATATTCAGATGGGATTATATCAAGATCAACACTTTCTAAATTAGTTGGTGAAGTTTGATTATATGTTGGTGATTCCTAAAAAGAAAAAAAATACTTTTATTAAAAAATGAATTTAAAAGTATGATTATAAATTAATTAATTGAATAAAAATATATTTCTACAAAATATCTAACTCGATTTCACAGAAAATAGTACTTACAATTATCAAAACTATAAAAAAAAAAAACTTTGTTCCAAATGATAATATTTATCAAATTTTCGACTTTATCTTAAAATAAAAATGTATTTGAATCTACTAATTTTTAGTGTATATGCATGATTCTGTAGTCCACAATATGAAGTTGTCTTTTTCTAATATAAGAACAAAATAATATTACGATAATAATAACTGCCATGAAAATATTGCAAAATTTTGTCAATTTTTACTTTTTAAAAATAATTTTTTTAAATGATTCACTATTTATATTTAATAAGAATGATATCTAATTTATATTCATTGGAGCTTGCGTTGCCAGAAGATTAAGAAGATCGAATTAAAGGAGGCCTACATCAGGAACACGACAATAGGAAGAAAGATAGTGAGACATATTGTATTCCATTATTCTTATGATTTGTAAAGCCAAGTAGAGCCAAGCTCAAAAAGACAAGGGTCTGAATATATACTTTCGAGATCAGAGGACTTAAAAAAATATATTTCCCCTGAAAGCTCGAATTCGAAATCCATTCTTTTTCTTATTTCGATATAAGAAAATAAAATACACATTCCATTCTATATATGTGTTATTAGGATTGATTTTAGAAAAAAAACTCTAAATGTATCTTACTATAACAGAAGAAGCATCCTCTTCATTTGAGATCTGTTCATTTGATTTGTTGATTTTTTCAGTTTTTGGAATCTCCTCAGCTAATTGTTCAACGTTGGATGGATCGTGTTTTATTTTATTTAATTTAGATTTCATAGTAAAATCTTTAAGATGTCCACATACAGTCTGCAATATTTAGAATATATTCAAAGTCAATGCGAATGAACGAAATTACAATTATTATAAGTAATTTAACAGGTCATTCAGAAAGTTATTTTTATAGATATTTCTATCAAAGTTATCTATGTGTCAGGCTACGAACTTTCTGAATGAGCTTGTATCCTATATAAATAATTATATGTAGTTTAAAATAATTTTTAATTAAGCCTACCTTTAAGTAATTAGTAATATCAAGTTCTATTAAAGTTTCTTCACATTCATCAACAGCTAGTTGAACATCATTTTGATGGACATGATTTTCCACATGCAAAGAAAAAAAATTGCCAAAACAAAACATTTTGAGAAGGCAAGGCTGACTAGTCTGCATTGTTCTTTTAAGCTTGGCCTATCTATTTCAAGAGAAAACGATTATCCTAAGTGTTTTATAAATAATAAATATAATTCAAGAGAAATTAATAAAACATACCTGATAAGCCATCTGTTCGAATTGGTTTAGATGGAGCATTATCTATATTTTCATTAGAAATGGAATTTTTATCATTATTCAGATTGGCTAGTGGAATTCTCTCGCTCGTTTCGGGGACAAACGTGCGATAATCATCGAATTTCATAGTGCGATCTAAATAGACATCACGTCCTAAATTGCCAGCATTTTCCTTAAAAACGAGTCTGTCCATTAAACTAGCCAATGGACAATCGTAGATATAAATAGGGTAAGCCATAAAGCCTATAGGCGTACTAGTTCCATCCGAAGGTTGACTCAATTCCGTTTGTGAGTGCGATGGTGGTGGACCTGAAGAAGGTCGAAGAGAAGGAGGTGGAGATGGTTTGGATTGGAGAAATTCATGCCGAAGTCGTTGGATATGGGTCGGGAGCGGCCTATTGGGACTTCTATTAGAATCCATACTGCCAGTTCTTGCTCGACTGAGATGTGATCTTTTTGGTTGTCCAGGAGGCGTGTCCCAGGAAGAAGCACGCAATCGAAATGTTGGCGTTTCGAGCAATTCCTCAGATCGACTTTGGCTATGTGATTCCGGTTCTGGTTCACTGCCTTGGACTAATTTGACACTTTGTGAACTTTTCATTAACATTTTGAGATCGGCATAACTTGCAGGAATAAAACAAGCCATTATGTGGGTGACGCTCACTCCTTTAATATAGCAACGCCATCGAGGAAATTTACCTTCAACTAAACAATGAATAAAATTAAATATTTTTCGAGATCTATATATTTGAATAAGATATTAGTATTCAAAATACCTCGATTCGGACTTTAACTCGAGGCCAAACCCTCCATGGTCCCCGAGAATCGAACCCAGCCTTTCCCATGCCACCGGACCCTCGACCTACACCAATAAAACGCACTTCCCCTTATATGCAGTTAACCGTGCAAGTTACCAACAAAGTGAGAAACATTCAAGAAAAATTTCTCACTTGTCCGCCCGCAGATTTTTAACCAGTAGGGGGAGAGGAAGTGCTTTTTATTGGTGTAGGTCGAGGGTCCAGTGGCCTGGAGAAATGATCAGCACGCCGAGGACCCGGAAAGGCTGGATTCGATTCTAGGGGACCATGGAGCTTTTGGCCTCGCCAATAAAAACACTCAGATTCTTGTTAAAAAAATAAAATGTTTATAACAATTCTTATTATAATTGAATAAATTTATTTTTTTACTCTATCAACATTTGGTCACTTCCCATGAGAGAGAATAAAATAAATTTAATAAGAAGTAACTTCTCAAGGGTGTTTAAAAAAAAAAGATTTTTTAAGAATATAAAGTAAATAAAAAACACTTACAGTTCTTATTTGGTTTGTGAATTGGTAAAGAATAAGGGGCTCCTGGTCGTGGTCGATTTATAAGATGTTGTAAAAAAAGTGCCGAATCGGATTCAGACAATTCGAGTTCCCTATCGTGCATATGGCTAAGGTGACGGTATAATGATTGTGATAGAAGTTCGTTAGTAGCATCTCCGGGATCAGTAGTAGCTGAATCTTCTGCCCTTAAGTCGGTTAACCGAAACATTATTTCTAAAATCAAATAAAATGCATATAAATAATTATTTTTTACGTAATATTTCATTTTTTTTTTAAGAATTAAGGAGAAATATATAAAATATATTTCTCTTTCGCTTTATTTTATACACTTGTAGACGTTTCTGCCGATTGAACCAGAAGTCATGACATCAGAGGAATGTTCGCACAAACAATAAGTCAGAAGTTGCCAAGAGGCAAGCAGCTCAGTGTCCTGATGAAGCCCGGAATATCGCCCGAAACGTCGACAAGTGTATAAAATAAAGCGAAAGAGAAATATATTTTTTCTTGCCTTGATCTCCTCACTACTCAATTTTTTATTAAGTTTGTGAGAAATATCTTATAAATAGAGATTTAATTATAATACGTATTTGGTCTAAAAAATAGAAAAAATGTCATTTAACTCAAAATTCGGATACTTTAAAAAATTTAGGTTTTATAATTATATAATATAAAAAAAAAAACATTTTAAAATATACTTTTTTAAGAGGTGATTTATTGTGTTTAGGTATTATTTCAAAGTTTTAAGCATTAAGCAGCTAAGTCCAACCGAAAATCTTTACCATTTCAACGAATGTGAAGTGAGCCGCAATGAAAATTTAAACAATGAGGAAATTTAAATTCAACAATTGGAACTAGTCTATATACACGCCTATTAAGACATCATAGAGTTTTAACAAGTGATATATTATTGCTCCTATTTTGTATAAAATATTCCAAATATGAATCGAATCAATTTTTGATAGGGATTTTTTTTTACTTAATTTTAATTAACAAAATTTTGTTAACAATGAAAAAAAGATTGACACGTTTTAGTAAAAGAATAAAAATAGGTTACCTTTTAAATAACTTTTATGCCTGCTTCAACCTTTTTCTATTCTTTAAAAATAAGTGTCAATTTTTTAAAATTTTTTTCGTTGATATTAATATAATATAATCAAAATTTTTTGAATGAATTTTGATAAGAAATTATTTTGATATTTTTATACATGATCAAAATGGTCGATTCATATTTTGAATGAATTTTCTATTTTAATATATAATAAAATAGAACCAATAATGTTTGTTTTGTTTTTTAACTTGTTTAAGGTCTTTTTCGGAATCTAAGGTGTTGAACAGTCACTTCTCTTGTCAATATTTTAATTTTTGTTAGATTTTCTAATTATGTATCTATATAAAAATAAGTATTGTTGATAACAAAAATAGATATAACTATGTATGGTGAAATATAAAAAAGTTTAATAGGAAAGAGGGTGCAGCCAAATAATTGAGCCTCTATTAAGTAACGAACACTCTTTATTGGGACGTTTCGGCTGGGATCAACCCTGCCATCTTCAGCCTTCAAAGAGCATATTTAAATTTTATATATACAAATAGAGTTGTCATATATCAATAATACAAGTTATTCCCATTCTTTGTCCAATGAATGTAATATTCCTTTAAATACCATCAAGTGATAGCGTGAAGGTCAAGCTTATAATATTCACTATCACTTGATGGTATTTAAAGGAATATTACATTCATTGGACAAAGAATGCGAATAATTTGTATTATTGATATATGACAACTCTATTTGTATATATAAAATTTAAATATGCTCTTTGAAGGCTGAAGATGGCAGGGTTGGATCCCAGCCGAAACGTCCCAATAAAGAGTGTTCGTTACCTAATAGAGGCTCAATTATTTGGCTGCACCCTCTTTCCTATTAAACATATCAGCTACAGCCACGTTCCACTATTCGAAATATAAAAAATACAACTGGGTCTCAGGCACATGATCACAAAATTGAAGAATTTATTTTCTATTTTTAAGACAAAAAATTTAATAAAATTAATTAAGTTAGAATAAAATAATCTAACCCTGGATGCACATGGAGAAAATTAATTCAGCCTGCTGACACTTGGGCAAGAGAGCCATGAGATCGAACGCGAATGGCATGTGGCGAATCCGATCGTCGGCCAGCCGATGTTCCGGCATCCTGCAACTCATTCAAAGTCATCACATTTTCACAACTTCTGGCTTGCTTGGTTTGTTTTTGTTTTGTTTTTTGTTTTTTGTTCAAATATATTATATACCAATTTTTTGAAGAAGTGAAACAATTTTGAGGCGGCGGTGGAAGAAAACATTCTACTTGATTAGGCCATGGCAAATCGGGTTTTCGACACATCAGATTCAATTGTTCGAAAGTTAGTAAATTAGAAATTACTTCGGCATCCACACGGCACAACTGAAAAACAATATAAATTATAATTTATATATTTACTACAAATCTAATAAAAAAATTTTATATTTATATTAGGCAATTTGAGATTTTAGCCGGGACACTCAGGATATGAAGGCCCCAAACCACCAAAAGAATTAAGAATAATGTGAGAGGGGGACAGGCAGCCATGAAAAGAGCCTCTAAGATATTTAAAATTCTCAAACTTGACAGGTTTAAGTTTATTTCAACCTGTCTCATTGTTAATTGTTAAATACAATAAATAGCTAGCTTATTAACTCTCAAAAAATCAAGAGTTTAATGGAAAACGGGTAAAGAATAATTATTTATTCAATATGGCAATGATAACTTTTGAGCTAATATGAACAAATAAAGAAAGATGGAAAGAATGGGATAAGAAATTAAAAAAAAGAGCATAAAGAGGTCTGTCTATTCGTTTGATTTGTTTAAGCACGACTCAAATTAAGTTCGATTTAGATTATTTCTCTTAAAATTGACACTATTATTTTAAATTGAAACTCAAAATAGAGGAACTTGAAAAAAAAATTTAATTTTTTAAAGTGTTACCGAACCGAATCTAGCTCAACTGCAAGATAACTGAGTTATACTATATCAGATTCAATTCCAGTACCAAAACCTATCCTGTGTTCAAAAGTAATTTTACCATTTTAATTATCGGTAAAATTAGCTTCAAATTTAATTTGAAAACCAAAATTTTTTATTTAGTCACGTTTAGATTATTTCTAAGATTATTTAAATTTTTTTTTAAGTAAGAAGTGGATTCTGTCTATCTCCAACTTATGAAACTTGATTAGATTATTCTAAAGTTTAAATAATGATAAATGAAAATGTTCAACCTGCTATCAATGTCAATAATTTTCTTAAACAAACATTAGAAAGTGTTAACAACTTAAAAAAAATCTCTTTATTTTTTAATATTAAAAAGAATCAATTTCAAAATCTAGTTGAGAATAATATATATATATCATATAATTTGATATACGTATTTTAATAGAATTAAAATAACAAGTCATCGATTACTATGATATGCATTAAATTAATCATTGCAATGGAAGTGATATGTATATTATTATTTATAATGAGACAACTATCTGGGTGTTCAACGATCATATCGATATGAGACAAGCTTTGAATTTATGAAATAATATACCCCCCCCCCCCAGTAATAGATACAAAGGGTCAATTTGTTATGGCTAAAGTGTCGGGAAATCCATCTCTAAAAGTGAATATCTTTATCAGTAGAACTAATTTAAGTATTAAATTAACAAAAAAAAATTTATTTTTTCATTTTTGTATAAGAAAGAAGAGTAATCTTCAAAAAATTCGACCTCGAGATTTTGGAGATGTTCGAAATTTTAGATCTCCCCGAGTCCAAAAAAAAAAATCATTTTTGTGTGAATGTTTCTATGTGTGTGTGTGTGAACACGATTACTTATAAACAGCCAGATCTGTGAAACTTACAATAAAATTGTAGATCTCTTTATCAACTTTTAGAGTAAATACGTCAACCGAAACAAAAAAAATGTAAATATAAACAAATGAACCTTCATTTCATTATATTTATATTTTTTTTATTGATTTGTAGGATCCTTGTTTTTTTTTGTTTTTTTTTTTTTTTTTAAATTAGTTCGAAGGGTCTATTTATATTTCTTTGTTGATTATCTCAAAAATTATTCAGTTTTCGAAAAAACGTAAAAGAATAAAAACTTTTTAAAATATTGTAATTTATAATAAAATGACAACAAAATTTTTGAAAAAATTATTATATAGTAGTACTTAATTTACTCTAAAAGTTGATTCAGATCTACAATTTTAGTGTAAGATAATCAAGTATTTATGAAATATACGAGAAAGCCCAGAGAAAGTCATTCCTTAATTTTTTTTCTTAAAAATATATATATATATTTATGTCCCATCAAAGATTAGACTACTTCTGGGCGAGCCCCTGGCCAATTACAGACAGAGTCTCATATTGAGAGATATTGATTCTATTAACAACTCGCGCTTTAGCCCATTTTACTTAACAAATTCTGTTTTTTCCTCGGAAGAGTTTCTTCCACAGGAATATCTCACCAGGAGTGTGTGGTTTCCCTTTATTAGGCTTTGGGGACAGGTGAGACTTGCGGGCACCTACATCTTGAAACTCACAGTGAACAATAACACCCATATCATTGACCAAAAACAACTCTGCACAATATCTAACTTGCAAAGAAATGAGACCCTATACCATATAGTAGTGGAATGCCCAATATACGATGCCTTAAGGAGATTCCATTTAATTCAAATTGTGGGAACCGGAGAGGAAGATTTCATGGGGGTGATACTGAATGGGCAGAAATACAATAAATTTTACTATTTTATAAATGAAGCAATGAAAATCAGATCCTTTATTATAAATGAATAGAAATGTGATATTGTATCTTGTATTTACTAAACATTAAAATTATGATGATTATACATATTTTGGACAGATACGAAATGTTTTTACTTCCACTGTATTTGATTTCCCAAAGGGAAGAAATAATATGATAAGATAAATTGTAAATGGTAAATCCATCTTGCAAACATGCAAAACGTCTTGTAAATTAAATAGACTCAATTGTATATGTATATTTATACTGAATAATAAAAATAATAATAAAAAATAATAATATATATTTATGTAAAATATTACTAACAAGAATTAAAACTAGAACTTCAAAGGATTTCCTTGAAAAATAGATATAAGAAAAAAACTATATCTGAGTTACTAAATTATCATTAAATATTTTAATCTTTATTTATTTAAGATATATTTTAAAATTATAACATTATTTTGTTAGTATAATCTATAAAAATACTTAAAAAAAAAAATTGTTCTATCTAGTTTTTACTTTCAATCTAGGTGACATCAATAAAAAAAGAAATTTTAAAAAGTAGGAACGCTGAGAGGCGGGTTCACGAGGAGATGCAATCCCAGAGCCTGGACCACCAGCTCAACTCTTTGAAAGGGGGATTTAGGGCAAAAACAAGGAAGCTCAGCACATGCGGGGTGTGAAGGTCGTAACAACCCCTTTCTCGAAATTACAAAAAAATATAGTCTTCAAAGAAATTATAAAAAATATTTCATATTCTTTAAAGTCCTCTTTAATTAAACGAAAAAAATCCTTAATTGGTAAGCTTTAATTCAGGGGCGGACAAAGGCCAAGGCAACCTAGGCACGTGCCTAGGGCCCGGAATTTTTGGGGCTCGAAAATTAGGGAAAAGAATTTCCACTTGGCGGAAGAATTTTATTCCGCAAAAAAATATTTTTTCAAACGGCGGAAAAAATTTCGTGTCCTAAAAAAAGGTAAAATAATTTTTATGGGAGTGAAAAAAATTTTTACAAAATGTCTCCTAGGGCCCGCTTTAGCCTTAGTCCGCCACTGCTTTAATTCGAAAAGTAAATGATGAAAAAAAAATTTCATTTATACTATATAAAATATCATTTGATAGACATACAATATTTGTTCTTTTTTTTCCTGATTTCATTGATATGAAGGATTGATTTCTCTTATCTTTATTTTTAAGAAATGATAAAAAAAATTTTAAAATATCAAAGATAAGTAAAAATAATTTATTATACAATAAATATTGTAAATTTTAAAAACTTTAATTGTAATTCAGTTAAAAAGGTATAATTACTTTAGTTTTTCAAATTAAATTTTTATCTATTGATTTAAAAAGCAAAATATTTATATTTTGTGAGTATATATATTTTTCTGGTGGGGCCAAGTGAACCATGCCCCCGGGGGGTATAACCAGGGATCTCCAGCCTATCAGGGTCAGCGATGTGCTTTTTTTGTGACAACGGGCTCTTGGTTCAACTCCGGAGGTCAAAGTTTCTTTATCCTCCAGCAAAATAAGATAACCAAAAAATATGTTAAATAGTTTACGATTCGTCAAGTCAAAATATTTAACTATGCAATAATAATAAGCTTATATGTTGTTCAATTGTAAAGATAATTTAATTATATATTATATAGAATGTTAAAGAAGGCTTGGAAGAGTGGTACCGCCTCTGGCTCGCTGGGTTTCCCAACAGAGTTATGGGTAGGGTTTTCGGGATGACTGGTATTCGTAGAGGAAATGTGAAAGGCATGGTGACTTTTGAAGAAGAATTTTATTTTGGAAATAAAATTGACTGAGATCTAACTGTTAATTCAGAGCAAGATGAATGCTCTCATCCAACTCAGTAGGGGGTGCGTGCACTTTCATAATATTCATTCAAGATCACCCCCCCCCCCCTGCTCCAAACTTCTCGCGAAGTAGGCGCACACATGTCGATTCTATTCTAGAATACAAGATTTTTCATCTGAATCTCCACACGTGAAGCCTGAGTTTGTTGATAGAATTTTATTTTATATTTAAAATTTAAATATATTGAATTCCCGAAATTTTCATCTCCCTTTCTTTACAACAGAAAGATCTCAGAGTAATCAAAATGTTCTATCAGCCTTACTGATGTTTCAAGGGCGTATATAGAATTTCCATTAATTTTTTTTTTTTTTTAATCTAAATTTTTCTGTTGCCCTCGGACCTTGGTGTAGTGGTCAGCGTTCTGGCTCTGTACCACGGGCCGCAGGTTCGCATCCGGTCTCATGGGACAAAAATTTATTTCAATTTAATTGGCTTACAATAAATTGAAATAAATAAAGACGGGGTCTAAATGGCCTCCGATGCCGGAAAAGACCTTAAATAAATTTAAAAAAAAAATTCTGTTTTCACCTGAGCGCTGAGTCTCTCTCAAAAACAAGTTTTATTAAAACAATGCTTATATATTAATATATTTCATTTTTTTAATTACTTTTCTTAATACGGAGCACTTTCTCAAACAAAACTATATAGAAATAGGCAATATGCCGTATATATATATATATAGATTTGAAAAATTTCGGGATTTTTAAATTTTCTTTTTTAGGGTATCTTTAAACTTGAGTTCATCACCCCCCCCCCCCCCCGAAAGAATCATATGTACTAATCCTTGAGTTACATTGTGGGAAATCAATTGAGGGCAGAATTACAAAAACTGAGAGTTAATTTAAAGCTTTCAAAATTGTTGTCCTTAAATAAAAACTTTTGATTTCTGGTAAACTAATGTTTATTTGTACATGGGCGTAAGCAGATCAAAATGGAAGGGGGCAACTTTTCTCATATCCATTTTATTATTTTATTAAATGGAGCTAGGGGGTGGCATCACTCGGAGTTTTTATCTTCTATCAGAATCATCGTGAATTTTTCAGTTTTTTTATTTATATTTTTTGTTTTTATTTCAAGTTTAGAAGGGGGGCAGATGCCCTCTTGCCTCCCTCTGGATACGCCCATGTATTTGAATAAAATACAAAGTTTCGGCTACTCAGTCTGTGACTTCCTTCTGTTATAAATTCAGATATAAGAACAAAGCGTCTTACTTCTAGCGATCTACATTCTGAACAGATAAGAATTTAGATCGCTAGACATCTGAATTTATTTATACCTGAAGGAGTCCTCAGAATAAGTTGCCGAATCGTATTTTAAACCACAAATTGCCCGAAATCAAGAAATTTTATTAATTGAAACTTTTGATTGAAATTTTACAAATTTTCTTTTAAGGTAATTCTAAAAACAGAATTGAGTCTATAGATTTGATGAAAAATAAGTTGTCAGAAAATAAATAATCAATTGCAAAAATATTTAACACACTTAGAAAATAAAATTGATAAACTAATCTAATCTAAAAACAAACTTATAAATCAATTTATTAAAAATAATCAATTTTATCACAGGTGACCATTAAAAAAAAAGTGATATCATTTTTCGATTCTATTCTAACAGATCAGTTGCAACAAAAAGATTTAAGAATTTTTTAAAATTTTATAAAAAATTAACATGAACTGATTATGGAAGAAACAATTTTCAATAATAATACTAGCTATTGATATTTTTTGGTCGTAATAATAATTCTTAAAATACCTGTATTTTTTAATTTAAAATATTTGATTTTTAGGTATAAATAAATTATATATATGATAATATTATATCTTGGTTCTATTTATATTCTATTTTACTGAAGTTATTTGCATTTTTTTTATATTATCTATACAATAATATACTTTATGCATATTTTTTGTTTTAATTGCATATTTCGAGATATTTCGTAATTTGAATTTTTTTTTAATAATGAAGCTATTAATTTTTAAATAGTTAAATATGAATATTTCATTTTTCTAATGAAAATAAATAACATTTTTGCTACTTTATCCAAAAAATAAATGTAATATGGCACAACAGAAAAATTAATGAGGAGCGAAAGTTGGAAGAGGATTAAAACCAGAGTATATTAAAAGGGATAACATTATATTAATAAAAAAAAGATAAGTTTTTTTAAATTAATTCATTTATTTCGTTTAAACATTTTAGAAACAATAGTAAAAAAGTACAACAAATAAATATACTATTCTGCGTGAAGAACCAATCGATGCTTGAAAGTGGAAGAAATAAAATGGAGGAGTTGAATCTCACTTTGATTCAAAGTGAAGAGACCACTACTCCACTTACTTCTTGGACCACTACAAGTGACGTAGCCAGGGAACAATCGACTTGAGATATTGATCCATCAACTGCTTGTTTATCGGGTATCACAACATAACATTCTACATTAATAAAAATTAAAGAAAGAGAAAGAAGACACGAAGAGTATGCCCCAAGGCTTTAAGCTGGAAGAGTTAGATCTGGCACCACTCAAAATATGGGTAAACCGTGCCTAGATCCCCTCTTCCAACTGAGAGCCTTGGGAGAATTTCCTGATGAAGGGGTCCAGGTAATGCAAAGCGTCTTGATGATTGGTCATCATGTCATGTCCTTCTGTTACTAACTGTCTGAATCCCAAACGCCTCTTAAATAGTCAACGGGTCCCTTATCGGCAAAGCTCATTGGATATTGACAGAGCCACGTATTTGATGTTATCATCATGTTATCAGGCATTGGCTGTCCTGCCAAACCCTTAACATCGGTGCCCTCGGTTTGTCTGCCGACCACATCGCATCGATTCGCATTTACCTTTTTTGCCAAAATACAGGTAAGTCAATAATTAAATGGTCTCATCAGATGAACTAACCAGTTCATCCTAAAAAGTATGAAACCAGCTAACTAGGCAATTTTTTTTTCAATTTTACACTTATTTGTTAAAAAAAAAAAAAATTGGTTTTGGGAATTTTTGTAAAAAAAAATATTTGTTAATTGAAAATTTGGTGGTGCCAACCATTTTACACTTAATTTTACAATTAATTAAATGTCTGGACATTCTGAGTCTCTGCAGCTTATTGGAAATATTTTGTATTATTGACATATATTTTTGTACTTAATAAACGAAGAAGAAATATTAAATTTGTGTTGTTCTATAATGTAATTCATTTAAAACCAAATATTCTAAATTAATTAATAGTTAATAATAATATCTATTCAGAAGTTTTAGAAGTTTTTGTGCGCTAAAATAATATTATATACAAAAATTTTCTCATGATAAAAACAAAATATGGAGACATGGGAATATTGTTTTATATATCTTTCAATTTATTTTATTTCGAAATAATCACCGATGGAGATTAAATATTATGATTTCGAGGGAGAGATGCCTCCAACTAAGGGAGAATCTCTGTAGAATTGTATACATAATATAATGAAGTATCTTGGAAATTTAATCTACTTTCATGGAATACCATTGAATATAAATACTAACAATACTTTCTTTCTCTATATATTTCATATATAGGGTAAGAGAAAGTAAAAAATAGTAAACATTCAGGACAGGCCCTGCTCAAGGCACGATGCAAGTGAAACAGAGCATCAGGACCTCGCCTTAAAGGGGCGCCTTATAAGATTATTTTTTATATAAAATGCTGTTTTAAAATTTTTCAAATGCCAACCAAATTTAAAGTCAAAATATTATTTTAAATAAGTTAGTATGAAAATACCGGTATATTTAAAACACCTGTCAGTATGAATGAAACATCCAATCTCCAAATTACAGAGACTTATGTCGCGTTTTATGTAATTAATTACGTTGTATACTAGGCACTGTATAAAGATTTATATTAAATACCATATTATTAAATATTATATTTTTAATTACCAAAAATTAGCACTATTATCTTTTAAAAGATATTGGGAAGAGGAGCGCTAGAAAAAACTTGGCGGGAGGGCGGCAGACCATAGAAGTTTTTAGAAAATTTATTTTTGGCCATCTCTCCCGACCTGCAGAATGAGATGCGATGCCCCAGCCTCCTGAGAGAGACGAGCCGTTTGTAAATTTAAAGGAGAAATAAGATAAATGGACACCAGTAATAAGAAAAACTTTTGATTTATTTATTTGAAGTCAGCGGTTTCTAAGCTGGGAGAGCCAAAACTTTGTTATTATTCTGTTAATTGTAATTTTCTTTATAATAGTGTTGCATTATAATTCAAACATGCCTATAATTAGGGCTGGACGGTAATGGATTTTCATTACCGACCTCGATAATGAAAAAAAAACCGGTTTTTCTCGAAAGTCGGTAAAAATTTTTTACCGCCCGCGGAACCAAAGTTTGCCGCCGCGGAACATTTTTTTTTTTTGCGGAACCAAAATTTTTTTTGCCGAAACATTTTTTTTTTTCGCGGGACCAAAAATTTTTCCCCGGGCGGAAAAATATTTTACCTTTTCTTTAGAGACGCCAATTTTTTGCCGAAACATTTTTTTTTCGCGGAGCCAAAATTTTTCCCCGGCCGGAAAAATATTTTACCTTTTTTTTAGAGACGCCAATTTTTTGCCGCCGCGGAACATTTTTTTTCTCGCCGGACCAAAATTTTTTACCGCCCGAAAAAATAGGTTTTTACCGGCTTTCGAAAAAAACCGGTTTTTACCGAATTAGAGGTTCGTTACCGCGTTTTCGGTAAAAAATTTTTACCGGTAAACCGGTTTACCGTCCAGTCCTACCTATAATATTATATATATTAAAAAAAATAAAAGGGACTGAAAAAATTTTTTTTTCGGGTATGCGTAGTAGTATAAAAGTTGGAAAGCGTTGCATTAAGTAGGATAATACAAAAAAAAAAATTAAAATAAAATATGCAAATTCTTCACTAAGTTGTATATTTCAAAATATTTATTAAATAAATAAAAATTAACACTTAATGAACATTTCGACAATTAGGTGTCATTATCAGAAGTGATTCAACAACATCAAGTGTTAATTTATAATTAATAAATGAATAATTTGAAATATACAGCCTATTTGTTATAGAGACTCCATTTGCTAGTTTGGCAAAACTGAAATGAAAAGAATCAAGGGCGGATCCAGAGGTGTTTCTCGGGGCGGGGGGGGGGGGGGTAATATGGTGTGACTGGTCGCACAGCACACAATTTTTTTTCTTAATTTCGGTAATTTAAAGGCGCATTCTGTACTTGTTTGCCAGAATATAAATACAAATCAAATTTTTACGTATTAATTTTTAAAATTTTATAATAAAAATAAATTTTTTTTCAAAAAAAAAAGTATTTTTTCAAATCTCGGTGGGGGGGGGTAATTACCCCTTTACCCCCTCCCCCTGGTATCCGCCCTAGAAAAGAATCTGTATTGATCTTTAAAAATAAAATCTCCAAATTTAAGTGAAATTATTAATATTTTTCAAGAAAATAAATATGAATGTTGGCTGGCCAAACGGACATGGGCGTAACTATGCTTGCCCCCCCCCCCGGGGGGGCAGAAGGGTCCCCGCCAGTGTTCCCTCTAAGCTATGCACATACATTTTAAACATAGCGCACATGAAAAATATTCGCGCGCACAAAATTGCGTGGAGAAAATATTATTTTATTTTGCAATTGCAATTTGATTTAAATTTATTTACCTGCGTATAAAATCCATATGAAATTTTTATTTTGGAAAAAAACTGCACACACTTAAAAAGTACGCAGAGGTTACAAAAAATTAGAGGAAACACTGCCCGAAGAAAAATTGGAGCCTTCCAAGTCCCCCGGAGGATGGCTGGTCCCATGCCCCCCCCCCCTCAGCTAAATTCCCTAGCTAAGCTCATGCAAACGGAATATCGTCCAAGTCAATTAAAAAGGAAGAAGAAAAGAAAGTTAGCTTTAATTTGAAAAATTTAAATTTATAAATGTTAATTATCTTTGAAATAATTTAACTCAAACTTAAAAAAAAAAAAAAATCAAACAAAGATGTAAACTGACATATGTATTAGTAAAATAAAAAATTCAAAACTATTTACAGAGTCTATTTTGGAAAAATAAAAACAAAGTTATCAGCGATATAAAATTATCTGAAAAATTTACATAATTATATTTTACAAAAGAGAAAAGACGAGTCCCTCATTTTGGGCCCAAAACCTGATAAAAAAAGTTTAGAATGTCTACTAAAACGTGATATTTTGTGAATATGCATTTTGACTTGGAATGGCATCAAGAGTATATAATTTCTATTTCTAAACAAAGTATTTTGTTTGTTTTTAACTTGTTTGTGTTTAAGAATAATTAATTATATTTTATTCTTAAAAATCCAACGAAAATATTCTTAGGTGTATAAAAATGTTGCCAATAAAAAAATGACTTTTTTAAGTTTCATATTTCAAAGATAAGTAGAGATAGATAAAAATATAGATCAATAGGTAATAGATAAAAATATTTAATTTAAGCTGATATAAAAAGAAGTTAAGAAAGTTGAAGATAAAGCAACAAATAATTTACCAATATAATATTGATATTATATAATGAAAAGTAAATAGTTTTTTCAATTCTGATTTGAAGAAAATTAAGCAATTTGAATTAATGTTTATGTTAATCAATAAACTTATAAAGCCGAGGTTGCATGCAAAATTTGCCTCAAGACCTATCTACACTGAGCGAATCTTGACGACGCGATATTGTGTAGACATTGTTTATAAATACCTCTGCATCTTAATCGATTAAAACAAGCTATCAGTTTGAGACTGACCGCTCACCCCGTAGAAAATGCTTTTATGATTCGCGATTCGAAGATGCGTCAGACAGATTCGTTAAGTGGAACCTCGCCTTGATAGATTAGAATATCTATTGTAAAGTACTACAGAGCAATAGATTTTAAGTAAATGAAGTTGTTGACTATTTCTCCTTTTACTAGTTTCTTTCTAGCACTAGTTACTATGAGATTTAATCCTTGTTTAAATGTATGGTATGTGAATTTTTTGTTTTCAACCCCATTGACCGATTCAAATCAAAAATATAATAGAATTATTGGTGGGTTTAAAGATTTTCTCAAGATGACGAAATCAAAGTAAAATGGCTAATTTCCTCAAGAAATTAATGATAAAACTTTACCAAGGTATTCTACTTGGAAGAGAAGACAAACATCTGAAACGGTGATTCCTATCCTTATCCCTACACCGGCCCCTTTCTTTATAATAAAACATAATCATAATATCTAATAATTGCATATAAAAATGATAAATGAGTGAGGAAGGAGCTTTCGTTCAATAAAAATTCTCAATAATGTAGAGAATAATAACGATTCCCTTCCACCTGGACCCCGTTGAGAATTCCTGCTCTAGAACAATGTTTCTCTACCATTTGGTCACCAAGGACCAAGAAAAAGTTTTCTTCGATCGGTTTGACGGTAAAATTTTACTGAGGTCTGGATTATCTTGTAAAAAAAGTCACGGAAACCACGCTATCAATGGAGGGAGAGGGTGTAAAACAAAAGTTTACTCTTCTTCGGTGTAACAATTCAATTTTTCCTCGGAAGGGGCGGTCGCCCCCTCCGCCCCCCCTCTTTAATCTGTCCATGGCGGACCCTCAAAACGTGAATTTCTAACGAATTTTTGACATGAAACCAATATTTCCCCCTTACATACGTATATATTACATATTTGGGTAAGTGGAAGTAAAAATTGTGGTTAAAACCAATTTTGGACGGTTTTAACCACTTTTGACCAGTGCCCTGGTCAAAATCCAAAAAAGTGCTTTTTTAACCACCCTGAGAACAGTGGCGTCATTTCAACTTTTTCTTGGGGGGGGGACAAATTTTTTTCTTTGGGGCAAACATTTTTTTTCTTAAAATTTTCTTAAGAATAGGTACTCAAATTTGGCTAAAAGATATTTAATTTAATCAATTGTTTAATTTTATATAGTTTGTATACTCGTAGATAAATTTTGTAATATTTTATTTACAATAAGATAAAATTTTATAAAAATCAGAGGCGTTGGGGGGCAAATGCCCCCCCCCCCCCCAAATGACGCCACTGCCTAAGAAAGAGAGGAAGAGAGACAGAGAAAAGAGCGAATTTTTATCTATCCTTAAGAAATTTTTTTTACGAGGAAATATGGTATTATCTCTAAAAGCAATAAACTTTACAAAATGTTATCATTGAGGAGTGTTTTGTTTTGCTCGAGTGGCTGTCGATTAAGGCCGGTGATCGTCCTGAAAGAGTATATGTTTAATATTCGGTCCTTGACCCTTCTCCTGTTCAAAATATTGATAATTCTCCTACCAATGTGAATTTATCATATTTTCCTTAATAATATAAATATAGAAAACGGTCTAGCTAGTCAGGGGGCATTTGGGGCAAAGTGTTTCAGATGCATGAATTATAAGGGCGGAATAAATAAAATTATATGCCTATAAAACGTGGCTGGATGGAAGACATTTTGGGGAGAAAACAATATAGTAATAAAATAAATGTTTTCTGGTGTATATGCTATCATGTAGAGAGATATGTTCCAGGGAACATAGCTCCAAAACAATCTTTGTTTATAAATAAATAAATAAATATATTTATATTTAAATATATAGAGAGAGTTGTGAGTGTTCAGGAGTTGTTATGTGTATTGCAAGCTTTATTCTAATGCTTTTATAAAAAAATTTAGTAAATTTACTTAATTACTACAAAAATAGGTACAGTGGGCGCCACAAGTGCCTGAGTGGAGCCTTGAGCTTAGTCAACCAAACCAATATTTTTAAAATAAATAAATTTGAAAGAAAAGGTCTAAGGAAATTTCAAGAAAATTGGAAAATTCTAAAAAAAAAAGTACAGCAGTAAGGTACTAGTACTCGAAAGGCCAAATTTTATTTGTATAGAAGAAATAAGAAAATATTTAAAATTTGAAAGAAATCTTTAAAGGGAATTTGAAGAAAATTGGAAAAAACTAAAAAAGTACACCAGTAAAGTACTAGGCCCCGAATTTTCCCAAACATGAGACCTAGCACAATTTCATTTTGAGACCACAAATAGTATATATTTAAAATTTGAAAAATATCGTTAGAGCCGTTTTCGAGAACTGATATGCATATATATAAACAAACAAGCAAGCAAACAAACGTACATTGCTCGTTTAATACATAGTATAAGATATAAGATATGACAAAAAGTTGATTGAAAAAAATTACTTTGCAAACATGAGATCAGAAATTAAAATAAACGTAAATTTGTATTAAAAGTGCCTATTTAATGGTTTGTGTTTGAATTATGAGAATATTTTTTTATTATATTGTGTACATATTGCAATAATTAAAGTGAGACTGTCTTTTTGAGCCAGAATATGGAGAGAGAGAAAAAAAAATCATATTTAACTGTCAGGTTCTACGTGTGAGAATTGTAAAATGCAAAATTCACATGGAAAATGTAAATCTTGCATTTTTGAATCCACACGTGTGGCTGCACACGAGAAAATGCCGGGGGTTGTTAACGTTAGATCCCACTCTCTTGAGAGGATTCTCTCATCCATCATTGTCTCAGCAAGATCTCTCTAAGTGTTCATTTAAAGTAAAATATTTTCAAAAAAGTCACTATGTCTCTACACATGTACAAAGCCAACTCATCCTGCAAATCCCAAATACTGGAGGATTTTTGGATGCAGCTCATGTTTTTGAGGGAAAAGAGGCAGAGGGCCCGAGAAATCGAAGGTGTCCATTGATGTTAAGAATTTAGATTAAATGTATTTTTCGAAATTATGATCTAATATTTGAGATAATAGCTGTTTTGTTATATTGATTGACTTAGAAATTGCATCATATATTTGTAAATAATTATAAATTTGCTCCTATCTTAATTACCTTATTTATTTATCTTAACCAAATAATCCATCAGAGTTTCTGAATTTATTGCAAGAAATTTAGCAATTTTATCATTATATTATAAATATAAAACTGTTATCATCACAAATAAAAAAAAATTATCTAAAGACGATCGAATTCTTATAATTCAAAGCTTTATAAAGTTGTTCTATATGTAAATTTAAGATAATGAAAATATTTGAAGATAGTTAATTATTTTTTAAGCAATAAAAAGTTGAAATATGTAGAAAAATATATAATTATATTGACGCTCAAGGTGATTGTAAGCTCACCATCTTCGAAACAAATCTACCTCTCCAAATGATTTTCAAATCCAAACTCATTGACATTTCGTCCATTCTTCTATAGCTTTCCAGAACATTCTCCGCGTTCGTTCAACCCATCTTAAATTTTCTGATTTAATTATCCTAACGGTATTATCGTCATTCTTCTTATTAGGTTTATATATTTTATTTCTCTAAGTACTCTATTTTTTAATCTATTTTCATCTCCTTTTGTTTGTGATCAATTTTTGACCACATTCAGAGTCAAACTCAGAGAAATTTGTGAAGACAACAAATTGAACCGCGAATAAAAGCCGTCAGTGGATTAATTGTTCTATTTAGTTATCTCCTGATACTAATACAAAGTCAGTAAGAAAGTTAGTATACTGATGCATATTACAGTTATGGTATCGTTAGAAGGAAAAATAATTTCTAACAAATCGTTAAGAGGCTCAATTTTTAAACATCTTGGTACAAGGAGACAAGTATACAATCTCAAGTTCCCGGGTTTAAATAAAATACTATTTTTTCTTGTATATGATCCATTTTTTTGGATAAGTATCAAATATTTGAAGAATTCTCAGTCATAACTTTAAATTAAATGTTAAGAGGGTCTTATTTGGCGAAGAGGTCTTAGTATTTATTTAGATGGTTCTAGAGGCGAAGGCTTCTTACTTTCTGAGATGTATTTGTAATGCAAGGGGCAGGATTGACATAGAAATAAATAAAATACTTAATGTAAAAGTAAAGAGGCGACTGCTGGAGATCTTACCTGATCGGCGATGTGAGTATAAGGCAATCCATCGAGGTAGGCTCGTTCCGGAGGGCTTTTAGCGACTAAACCGTGTTGAGGTTCGAGCCAAATTTCAGTTACGAGTTGCATTTCACCATCTACTTCAAGCTCAACGTCAGCTTCATCGGCTCCTTCATCATCATCACTCGAACCACTAAAAAGTTACATTTTTGTTTTTAAATTAAAGATATAATTCAGCCCCGAGACTAAGGTGGATGTAAATTTAGAAAAATTATTTGGTAGACAAGGAGGATGTATGTGAGAGAAAAAATTTGATATTATGAAGGCCTGTAAATTTATCAATGTATTGGTTAAAATAAAAAAGGTAATAGGCCTACCTTCTTTTTGAAATAATATAACAATTATAAATGAAAATGCTTCCATTTATGTCACTAAAGAATAATTAAAGATAATCTATGAATAATGGCGGGCTAAAAACGATGGAAGCCAAGTCAAAGAATATTAAAAGAGAGGCAGAGTTGCCAACCTTGCTTTGCTTTGTTGCAAAGGAATCTTTTAATCAGCTTTCCTTGGCCTGACCTTTTTGTGAACTCATAAAATATGTCAAATGCCCTTAATTTCGAAATTAAAAATTGATGACTATTTTGGCAGTTTGTCTTTAGAGAAAAAAAAATATATATTTCATAAAACACGCGCGCTTTTTAAGAATTTTTTTAACTTATAATAAATAAAAAAGATATATTTATAAATTACAAATTACTTTTTTCGGCGAAATAATTATGCAATTTAAAATATTTCATAAATTTTCAAAAATAAAAAAAAGTATTGCAATAAAATGAATATTGTCTTTATAAATGATAGAAAAATCTCAATTTCATAAAGTATAGGCTAAAATCCATGAGCTGATAAAAGGAAATTTTTTTTTAGCAAATAATTTTCGTAACTATTAGAAAATAAAAAAAAAATTCCAATTTTTGACTGGGAAGAAAATAAGGAACCTAAACCTCTCCGGTGATTGAACCTGCATACAGAGTGTATTTATTGGCTGCTCCTGCCCATAATTATCCATCTATACATCGCACAGCCACTATTTCGAACATATCTAGTGTCTGCAGTACAACTACAACTTGAAGGTGAACAATGAACATTAAACACCTCGTGATGAAGTATGGTAAAATAAGGAAAAAGATGATTTCATCCTGAAATATTTCACAGATTATTAAAAATTTTAATTTTAACTTGAAAAAAAAATTATATATTAGAAAGTATTCTTTAAAAAGTCGAGAAGGTTTTATCAGTGTCTTACTAACCATGGTATCCATTCTTACAAAGATGAGTCCCTTATCCTTAATCGAAATTAATCATAGCCTAAATAACCCCAGAAAATTCTCTACATATGATAAAAAACTTTATAACAATTTGTCTAGTGGTTTCGGAGTCTATGCGTTATCCTAATAGTAATTAACGCCTTCAAGTGTCCATTAATGTTATTTTAAACTTCGAGTTAGCTTGAACCCAAAAATTCGTTCAAAATAGGTGCACGGCATGAGATAAAATTTAAAACACAAGGTTATTACATGTTTTCATACACTCGCGGACAAAAAAATCGAGCCACCTATTTTTTTTTCAACTTCACTTATCTCATAGTCAAGACATCCGATTGGATTAAAATTGGTGTCATTTTTTAGGTAATTTATTGCAATTTAATAATAAAAAAAACTGTTTCATTTTGTTTTAAAACTTTTTGATTTATTGAAAAATAATACAAACATAAGAAAACTTGGTTATTCGAGATTATGAATAATTTCATTATTTTTAAAAATAAATCTCATTTTATTTTTAATCTTGAAACAAATCAATTTAAGTTAATATCAGAAATTTAGAAAGAGCATAAAGCACACTTTATTTCCAACTTAACATGGATACACCACCCGTGTTGCCGCACAAGTTGTTGCGTTAATTCAAAGCGGACTTTCACAGCGTATTGTGGCACAAGAATTAAATTTAACTCGTTCATCGGTTCAAAGAATTTAGCAACGATATAATGAGACTGGATCTCATCACCGTCGCCCCGGGTCTGGAAAAATCGTGTTACAACTCACATAGACGAACGCTAACTGTACTGCGCGATCGATGGTTAAATGCAATTCAAATTCGACAGAGACTACAGGACGCCCGGGGTGCTGTAAGTTCACGTACTGTGAGACGAAGGTTGCATGAACAAAATCTTAGGTCTCATAAAGCTGCAACTAGCTCAAAATTGACCACAGACCATCGCAAAGCCAGACTAAGATTGCTCTGGAACACGTTGATTGGACTCTGGAACAATGGACCAGAGTTCTTTTCACGGACGAATCAAGAATATGTCTCCACAGCAATGACAAACGACAAAGAGTCTACCGACGCCCAGGAGAGCGATATGCCCCTTGTTCATAACCGACGTCAGTTTCGGAGGTGGTTCCATAATGGTATGGGGTGGAATATCCTTAGAACTAAAACAGATCTTGTTTTTATTGATGGGGGAGCCAATCCAAATAATCGGAGAGGACTAACGGCTATTCGCTATACTCAGGAAGTTCTTGAAAATCAATGCTATGCTGGATTTATCGCGAAAACATGTTGTTTAGCATGATAATGCAAAACCTCACAGTGTAAAATCGTGAAGTGTTATCTTCAAGAGGTCGGCATTCAAACAATGGAGTGGACACCAGCCCGACCTGAATCCTATAGAACATCTTTGAGATGAGTTAAAAGAAGAGTTTGAGCCAGAAATACCTCTATAGAAACGATTGCTGGGCTAAAATTTGCGTTGGAAGAGAAGGCAAAAATCCCACAGGAGCCATCTTTGGTTTAATTGCTTCAATGAAACAAGTGGGTATTAAGGCACGAGGGGCAAACAAGATATTGAAGTTACTTTTTCAACACAAAATTTTTTAATCTTAAGAAATAGAAATTATTCATAATCTCGAAAACCAGTTTTCTTGTTTGTATTTTTTTTAATAAATCTAAAGTTTTAAAGCAAAAAAACGTTTTTTTTTTTATTTTATTGCAATAAATTACCAAAAGACACCATTTATCCAACGATGCCTTCACAGAGAAAGAGTGAAAAAAAAGTTTTTTCGTATATTGTATAAACACTTTATACTTCAACTCTAGCCCCAAAGGTTACCAGTTTAAATTCAAGAAGATATTTCTAGATAACAGAAATATAGAATATTGCATTGGCCGATTCTACATACCTTTTAGTTATGCCTGATGTTGTTATGTGAGGTGGAAAAAGCACATATTGAATAACACAAGGGTTCAATTCTTTATGAGTAACGGAATTGTCAATGCCCTAGAAACATTAAATTAAATAATTTAATTTCAAAGAGAAATGCATTTTATTTAAAGTCTATTTTCTTGTGCTTACCTTCATTTGTACTTCAAGGACCATATTGATGATTCCGGATGTGGAGTGAGCAAAATTGAAACCTTCTTGAAGACGGATTCTGAATCAAAAAAGCATTAGAAATTAATTAAAGAATAATTGGATCCACGAATAATCAAACTATTTGAAATAGGACTAATTATGAAACTACCCTAGATTCGACAATTGGTTCCAAGCAAAATTTTTTCCTGTTTTTAAATTTAGTATAAAGCATGGTTCCTAACGGGGGCGTAACTGCTCAAGAGACCAAAGGATCTCTGAAACCTTAACTTGCGTTAATACCTATACCACCATCTAAACCAGGGATGGGCAAATACTTTTAAGCGAGGGCCAAAATGAAATTTTCAAAATGTCTCCCGGGCCGGAGGACTATACAGCGTACGCTTTCCACATCCGAATGTTTTGGGTGGAGTTTTTTTCCCTGCCCAAGAAATTTTTTGTCTTGTATAAGAATTAAATTCTAGTTAATTTACTATGCAATCAATTTTAATTACTTTGTAATTGTTGCTAAAATTCTAGCCAGGGAGCTCACAGCCAGAGTGGAGTCGCAACTATGTTGGGCTGCCCAAATCCATCGGCTGTGATGTAAATATCGAGACAAAGTGGTCAGAAGTCCACTTGCCACGACCCCTGAAGTTCTTGGGCCAATTCCACTTGGAACAGGTTGAGTGCCATCCGGAAAAGTGACAGTACTCAAATCAGCAGGCATTCTTTCGTATCTGAAACATACGAGTAATTACAATCATACCATAAAAGACTAGACCAACAATGTACTCTTAACTGTTATAATAAATGTTTAAATAAAGGTATCTTTACAAGTTTGTTCAGATTTTTCAATTAAGTATAATAAAAAAATAATTTTAGAGATTCAGAATTGGTTTAAAGTTAAAAAACGATGTATTCTAATTTTTCAAAAGTTTGAAATATATTTCTATGAGAAACCTATTTTCAAATTAAAATTTATTTTGTAATGTTTTAATAAATTTGCCAGAATCTGAGTCCTTTCTAGAGCATAGGCCTGCTAACACCAGACAACCGACAAACAAACAGAGACATGATGGAAATTAGTCGAGAGTTAAAAAAAGTTCAATTTTATCGTTGCTACAATTCATTGCGACCAACATTAACTAAAGCTTTTTGTTAAAGTCGGAAAAAAATAAAATTCTATACTTTGTCTAGATATTTTTGACATTAACTGATAGAGAATTAGTTAATGTACGAAATTCCTTAAAATAAGCAAACTGTCCGGAGCTACGCAAATAATAATCATTAAAAATAAATATAGAGATTTATTAAAAATTAAGTTTAATTTGATTTGAACTATCTTTACCAGACCAATAAAATTCCAGAATAAATGGTTATTTAGTTTTTCTTACCTTATAAGTATTTTTTCTATTGGTTTATTATAAAGAATACAACAATGTTCTATTTGTTCTTGAGCATTTGAATTAGTTGTAATAGTTGTTGAAGAAATATTTAGAGGTCGTTGTGGAAAAGCCAAATGGCTGATATGTTCTCTTAAATCATCTACTACCTGGTAAACAAAAATATACAATTCAGATTATCAATAATCAAACGGGCAATAAATAGTTTAGAATTCAAAAGAGAGAAAATTAAATTAAATTTTTTCAAATTATTATGAACAATTTCACCTATGGAAATATAAAAATTCTTTCGGGGATATTACGGCATCGTCCCGGGTGCTCTAATTAGCTAAAATTACAAATTATATAAATAGCAGCAACATAGTAGATAAAATAAAAAAATAAAAATAAATTTTTCTAGATTATAGAAACAAGGAGTGATCAAAAAGTTCCAGGATTGAGTTTTTTTTATTTACAGTAAAACCCCTCTTATCCGGTCTCGGATCAACCTGCCTATGCCATTAATATTATAAATTACATATATTTATCATACATCGTAATTTTTATTATTACTTTACTTACTATTATTGATTTTTTTTTTTGTATTTTAATTAAACTGTGTGGTGGTGTGGTGCATTAACAACATGTTCGTTCAGATGGTGAAGAGGGAGGGAAGGAGTTCCCGAGTTTGTTTACTCGCTTGCTTCTTAGTCTATTTTTTATGACATAAGCTTGAGATCTCTTAAACAAAAATGAGCGAGTTTGGAAAACGAAAACGTGTGAATAAAATGAATGAAAATCAAAGAGACCTCGGATTAACCGGCCAGACGGGTATCCGGTCCCGACCAGGCGGGTTAAAAGGGGTTTTACTGAATTTAAAAAATTTACAATTTTTTGAACATTGTCTTCTTTAAAGAATGGAAGCTATGCTAGAAAGACAGTAGCATCTTCTGGAATGCTTTTTTATTTTTTTCTGTGATTTAGTGAGTCAAATCATTGTACTTTCATGGGTTTCTTGTGTTTCGGAAAGAGGAAAATCCATAGGGGCTGATGACGATCATGTCGCAAGAATCGCGAATGTGCAGCGCAAAATGGGGTGTTGTCATCGTGTAGCACACTCACCACTTCGAATATTGTTGGACAAAAACAAAACGCCATTACGTCATCGCCCAGTCCCCAGCACATTACACAACTATCGATTACCGAACATATGAGAAGGTTATGTCCTGTGCGGTCTGTTACAATTATTAAAAATTGATTTCAACAATATTTTTAGCGTAATATTAAATATTATTATTATTATAATATAATATAATAACCTGATGCCTAAGAGTTGGTGAAGTTCCTCCCAAAAATGCCATATTGAGCACAACACAAGGAGGTTTTGAGCTGGCTCGAAGAACACACAATGAGACAGGTGCTTTATCTAATTCCCTAAAAAAAAAAAATATTTTTAGAGCTTTGTTATGATACATTTAAAATCTAATATTTACCTATAAATAAGTCGAACAAAAGAATGATTTTCAATAAGAACAAAAGAGCTCCATTTTTTTAAAAAGGCATAAAGAGCTGCGCCAGCTTGTCGACATTGCACGATTTGGAAACGGCCGCTTGGATTCGCCAAATGCAAATGTTTTGGCAAAGGTCGATCATGAGCAAGGCCCAAAACCAACCGGTGAGTGTGTAACCATTTATGCCAGATACTTGGTTCTAACATACAAACTGGTCGCCAAAATTGGGCAAATTTAGGACAGGTAAGATCACTGAAATATTTAAAACACAATTAGTTGAATTATTTATGAAATTATGGGCAGATATTTATAATTAATAATCTTGACGAAGGAATTAATCCGTCAAAAAGAATAAGATGTTATTAACTAGGGAAAGGGGGTGCAATTTTGCCCAATCTTAAGTACAAACATATCTCGCAAACTTGCTATCTTAAGATGTTATTGTCAAATGAACAAACAAACTCTGATGCTGAGAGAATCAATTACAGGGACGGGGAGACGGGCAGACCCCCCCCCCCCCCCCCTCCCAGTCCAAATATTTAAAAAAAATTTATAATCAATCAATTAATAGTCTGAAATATAATTATATTTGATAAAGCATTCTAGCTGGTATAGCAAAATAAAATTTTAAGTAAAATAAAATAGAAAATAGTAAAATTAATTTTTTTTAAATTTGCTTTTTTTTGTAAAATTGAAATTTAAAACAAAACTAAATAAATAAAAATTATATTCATAAATATTATTTTCATCTAGTAAATTAAAAATACTTATTATGATTAATACTAGATTTGAATCATATAAAATTTATAATATTGTATTACCTGGAAGAAAGAACTGGAATTCCTGAAGTTCCTGGCAAATAAAATACGGGCATGCCTGAGCGAATGGTTTCGGGGACAGAATAAGAAGCCGAGTTCAAGTAAAATGAACTCAAATGGACAAGGAGTTGATCACCTTTTGTTAAATTATGTACAATACTCCAAAAACGCATTACAACTTGTTGCCGATAAGGCGATTTGAATGGATTCTTAAATAAACAGGTGATATCATGAAGAAATTCATAAGGAGCTGCAAAAAAAGGTCACAAATCATTTAAACTTTATAATTTCTGATTTTTATATTATCTAAATATTCAGGATGAAGTGAAAACTTCCTGATACGAACAAGCAGTATAAATTTTAAAATAAACATATATAATAGTATTGATTAAATTTATAAATTAAGGCGCTTCGGGAGGCAAGCTGTTCGCAAGTTTTTGCAGATAATTGGAGTTAGTTGTCTTAAAAATTTAGCCAAAAGCCCAACTATTACAAAAATTTGCTAACAGATGGCAGGATGGTAGGGCTATATTTAATCTTATGAATTTGTTTGATTTTCGTTGATCTTTTAATAATGAATAGTTTATAAATATTACAATTGGAAGATTTACGCTGGATCAGATGTACAGGGAAAGCACCGGAGAATAAAAGCCAGCAGTAGATGGACCCTCTCACATCATTTTTAATTAGCAGATATTTCGACTGGCATCACGCCTAGTCATCATCAGTGCAAAACAATGATTTGGCGGAGGGCCCTGTCAAACAATAGGTGTTGTTTATTTTAAAATAAACAACACCTATTGTTTGACACGGGCCCTCCGCCAAATCATTGTTTTGCACTGATGATGACTAGGCGTGATGCCAGTCGAAATATCTGCTAATTAAAAATGATGTGAGAGGGTCCATCTACTGCTGGCTTTTATTCTCCGGTGCTTTCCCTGTTTATAAATATTATTATATATCATTAATAAAAGCATAAAAATATATAAATATAGCTTATAAGTAATCTGATAATGCCGAATGTTAGGCTAGGCTGCCATCTTTTGTAAGAGTGCTGAACTATTTGGCCGTTAATATACGAAAATTATTTTTACTTGGTCACCACTTTATTATAAGTTGGATATTGATGATTTTTACAATTTTAGATGTAAAAAAAATTCCAATTTTCATATTAGAGTTGTTTTTTTTACATTTTCTATAAATATAAAAAAAAATATTTTTTAATTAATCGTAATTAAAAAAAAGCATTCTATTATGTAAAATGCTCAAGAATTTAAATCATTAAAAAAAACGCGTAAAAAAATACTTTAAACGCCTCAGTAGTTTCGGACTAAAGATTCAATGTGCCCTCCTGAAGCCCCTAATTATTCAGAATAATATTAATGGTAAAAGAAAGTAAAAAATGAATAGTGTGTTTTTCAAATTCCTACTTTTTAATGGATAGTTAAAATTTCATATTAGAATTAATATTAGAAAATCTTATAAATTTTATTTTCTTACCTTGAATGGTAATTGAATAATGCACAAGTGAGGTGTGTGTAAAAGAATCTAATCCCCAAGGTACTGAAACCAAATATTCAAGTGTGATATGGTTTTTCCATGGAAGTTCAAGGCATATTTCTAATATTTTATCGCTGACAGAGATATTCTAGAAATAAAAAAATCAATAAATTAAATAAAAATAAAATTTATATCGTTTGAAAAAAAAAAATTAAGAAATTACCTTAACAATATAGCCTTCTTTAAAGCGACAGCAGATGACGCTTTGCAAACTAGTAGAGAGTGTTCCATCCATTTGTTTTTTGCGGAGTAATTGAGGATCTCGATTCCCATAAAAACACATGTTACTAAAAAAAATGATTTAATATTTTTTTTAAGGCAAGAGTTAATTTTAAAACTAAATATTAAATATTGGCATACAATGATATAAATACAGTAAAACCCCTTTTATCGGGCTCGGGTCAGCCCGTCCTCGAATTAACCGGTCTATCCGATTAGTATTACAAATTACATATTTTTATCAAACATTGTTTATTATTACATATATTATATATAAATTACTTTTTTTATAATTTAATTAAACTGTGTGGTGCAACATTGTGAAATATGTTCGTTCAAATGGTGAGGAGGGAAGGAGTTCCCGAGTTTGTTTACTCGCTTGCTTCTCAATCTATTTTTTCTACTATAGAGGCTTGAGATCACTTAAACAAAAAAGAGCGAGTTAGGAAAAAGAAAACGTGTGATGAAAATGAATTAAAATCAATTTTTCACTTAAACCTCGGATTAACCTGCCAAACGGGTATCCGGCCGGAGGCTCGGTCCCGATCAAGCCGTTAGAGGAGTTTTACTGTACTGTATTATAGAGTACTCTCACAAGCAAAGAGATGGAAGCATTGTGTTTTCAGAAATTAAGAGATACATTATTATTTGTTATTTATTTGAAATATAAATACATATTCCAAAAAATTTCCTATTTCGGCAAACCAACGAGCCAGACTTTTTGCTTCCCAAGGGAAAGATTTGCAGATTTGCTATTTCGAGGAAATTATGGGGGTTCGTGTTTGATGCGTAGGGTGGTTTCCATTTCTTTGCTCTTTAATAAGTATAAAATAAATAAGCAATTTATTTATACCTGACTTGCCATTCGTCATTTCTGGGGGGAGGGTTTGCAAATTGATTTAAACTTCGGCGAAGGCCATTTCCCAAACTCCAAGTCAGAAAAGCTGTATGGTAGACGTTCATAGGATCCATTTCTACTACCTAATATAAAGAAACAAAAAACCGGTGGTAAATCACTTCCATTAGGCTCACTTAGATAATTGAATATTTGATATTATAAATATATATTTATTCATAAAGTCTAATGGCTATCATAGTAGAAAACATTCATTATAAATATATTTAAGAGAATCAATGGTGATAATTGTAAGGTGTGAGAGAAGTAAGGTGCCAGCAAATAAATATATAGGCCTTCTAGTTGTTTCTTGATAGCAGCCAAGACGAAAAAATAAAATAAGTCTATTTTTTGTCGACGTTTCGAGTGCCGATCACACTCTTTATCAGTACGAAAATTGATGTCCAAATGTCAGGTTAGTTGACATGGCAGTGTAGCAACGTTTTAACCAATTTATTTTCTCTTGAAAAATTCTCTTTAGTGTATAGAGATATAAAACATTGCTACACTGCCATGTCAACTAACCTGACAATTCGACAGCAATTCCTGATGAAGAGTGCGATCAGCACTCGAAAGGTCGACAAAAAATAGACTTTATTTTTTTTTAGCCTTGGCTGCTTATATACCACATCCTCATACAACAAATATATAATTTAGTCGACGTTTCGGGTAAACTTTGGAAAATTCTCCTGAGATGAGAACGAAATGTTCATGAAAAGTCATGAAAATGTATAAGCATTATTTAAAATTAGATATATTCTTGTTTTTTATAAAAAAAAAAGAATCCTTACCGATGTTTCTGGAATTTGAGGAATATCTGTCATGTAGACGCCTAAAGTAGCGGAAGCAATAAAATGCATGAGATCAGCATATGGCACAAGACCGTTCCCACAATGAGGGTGAAAAAGAGAGCCAACATGTAAAAAAGAACAGGCGATTGTACTTGATCGAAGTTGTCCAAGAACAGAATCGAAGACGTGAGCATCAGGCACTCCGATAATGCCATCAGTTATAATGACTAAATCTAAAAAAAAAATCAAATATATTTAAAACATCTACTCCAAATTTTGTCTTTTGATTGACTGATCCAGATGAATAAATAGGCAAGCCACACACTGGGCAAATTGTTTGTTCCTGTGTGCGCCCAGCCCTACTGAATCTAAAAAAGTGAGAGCAAGTGAAGTTTCATCTCAGTTAAAGACAATAATCATTAATTTTTCTTATTTAAATTTTTTATAGTATATAATTATAAAGAAATTACTTGAATGGGTGCTGTCAGGAAGAAGTCGTAATGCCAACATTCCATAACGAAGCATATTTATAAAACCAGCATCTGGTGAAACCATTGGCACTTGTGAAGAAGTGGGAGCAGCCAATTCAGGTTCAGGCGATTCTTCGAAAAGACCACCGACAAGTTTCTCACCTTCTGCCTGTGGGGAAAAAAATATGTTTTAAATTTACAGATCTTATATTAACGAGTTGTTCATTAAACCTACCCTTATTGCTTCTAACTGATCATTAGCAATGGCAGAAACCTCAGCAACAATATCTTCTAATTTTTCAAGTTGTTGTCTTATAGACTCTAAAAATTCATCTAAATTTGATTGAGTCAATCTCCATCCTTGTAAAAGAACCTAAGAAAAAAATAAAAATATTAATATTTATTCTAGTAATATTAAATATGCATTATTAATTAATAAATAATTAATTTTTCAAGTTGGGAAAGAGCAGGAAAGAAAAGAAAGCCTTAAAAAAATGTAAAAAACTCTATTATAAAAATTGGAATTTTCTTTACATCTAAAAATGTAAAAATCATCAATATCCAACCTACAATAATTAAATAAAGTGGTGACCAAGTAAAAATAATTTTCGTATTTATTTAAAAATTAACAGCCAAATAGTTTAGCACTCTTACAAAAGATGGCAGGCTAGTCTAGTCATTAGTCTAATCATTATCAGATTACTTATAAGTCTATATTTATATATTTTTATGCTGTTATAAATGATATATAATATATAATAATATTTATAAACTATTCATTATTCATTATTCATAGATCAATGAAAATCAAACAATTACATGACATTAAATATAGCCCTACCATCCTGCCATCTGTTGGCAAATTTTCGTAAAAGTTGGGATTTTTGGCTAAATTTTTAAGGCCTCTAACGAAAGGCAAAAACATGCAGCCTCCTGAAGCGCCTTAAGACCCCACCATGAGTTTTATATATGTGATTATTTCATTGTTTTTAAAAAGATGATGGAATGAATTCTTTATCAGAGAATTTAGGATTGAATCACAAAAAACTTACATATTTAAAAAGAAATAATCACATGTTAACTAAACTTTGGCACTCAGTGTGCAGATTATGAAAAAAATTCAATTTGCCGTCATTCTTTGAACTACATTCTCGTGAAAGTTGCTTTTCGAAAGTTTCTGGCTCTAGTTGCTTCCTATTTAATTAAATTTTTCACTTGTTTTCCTTTTAAATTAAAAAAAAAAAAAAAGTTTAGACTATATATAAAAATTAAAAAATTATATAAAATAGAAGTATTAATAAATATATTAATATTAATAAATTGTTAGTTTTTTTCTGACTTTCCCTCCTTTGACAGAACATTTTTATTAATAATTGAATATAATAAAATAATTTAAAGAATTTTAAAATAATAGATTACTTGTTGAGCTGGCATAGTAAAAAATGGAGTATGGGCAATCACAGTTATATAGATTTCAGGCTGATATAAGATTAAAGATCCAGGTATTAAAAACTGTAACAAAAAGACAGAAATTATTAAAATTATCAAAAAGATTATAAAGTTTAAATTCGTTTAAGAATTAAATTAAATGTAATTTTATAAAATATATTGTATATATGTACAGTGAGGGACAATATTAAGTTCCACCCATGCGTTTTCTACTTATGATTAATTCATTGTTTTTAAAAAAAATATTATATATTTTTTAATGGAAACTTTCATGGTTCAAACCTAGAAAATTTCCAATAAAGATTTTGATTTTCTTTTATAAAAACAATGAAATAATCACAAATAGAAAACGCATGGGTGGGACTTAATATTGTTCCTAACTCTTCTTCTTTCTTAGCCTGATTATTCCCGCGGTGCGGGGTCGGCGGATTTTGTCATTCATGGATTTTTGCGGCCGGGAAGGAAAAGAACAGGAAAGCCCGTCGCACGGTTTGACGCCTGTTAAAAATATAGAAGGGAAAGACTGACAGGCAAAGAATAGAAGTATTTCCAGTCCCAGCTAGGGCAGCTCGTGGTCGCCATCCCCGTACCCACAAGATGAGGGTCCCTGAGCTATAATAATGTCCCTCACTGTACAGACATAATTAGAAAAATTTAATTTTCAGGAGAAGATAAATTTGTCTTTTTTGTTTTAATTTTTGGCTTGCTTCTTCTGAATATTAAATATACATTTTATTTGATCTATACAAAAAATTTCTTGGCACTTACTGGTCGAGAGAGTGCTAGGCTCTTCTTTAAAGATAGAATGACTTCATCTATCATGACTTGGCCATGTTGAATATCCTAGACAAAAAAGAAAAAATATATTATAAATAAAAAATTCTGACTAATTAAGTTCAAAAATATTTATCTAATTACACTACCATGGTATATACAGCCTATAAATTATTTGTCATCTACCTTTGAAAGTACGAATATACTAGGGGAGGTATATTTTATATATATATATATAGTCTAAATGTATAAATAATAAAATTTTAAGTTAAGGTTAAGTCGCATTTGTTGTTGAGATTTATTAGACGTTTCGGGTCTTCTTTTGAGGCGAATTTCAAGAGGGTAGGATTATAAAGTAATGTTGAGTGGGGAGGTAGTTTATTTTCGAAGTCGCAGTTTTGCTGGTCTCCAGGTTTGGTCAATGATTGCCTCAGAGGTTTGGATTTGACTTTAAGATCTAGCAGGAGATTGGTTTAGTTCGAATTCAGGGCCTCAATCTGCCTACTCCCAAAGTTGAATTGTTATTGGATGTCTCCGAGATTTGGGTATGCCTTTGAGTTTAAAAACAAACCAAACTACTAGCATACAAACTGAAGTATACTATCCAACCAATCATTTCCTAAATCCCAAAGGTAAACTGGGAACCCTTCGGCGGAGTAGAAAGATTGAGGAGCTAAAATCGACACAAACAGAACACAAACATTACCACTATACTTAACCAATCTCTTAGTAGTATCTTTTTCAGTCAAAATATAGATATGATTTCTGATTCAGTCCTTCCTAGAGAGCTTAGTGATGATTACAGATGATGTTAATTTATTTATTTTAAATGTTTTTTGATAATATTGATTAATTAAATAGGCAATTTGAAAAATTTTGCGTAGATCTCAAAGGAAAATCCAAACCTCTGGGACATCACAGACCAAACCTGAAGAGCAGCAAAACTGTGATCTAGAAAACAAACCATCTCTAACATTATTTTCTAGCCGCATACTTAAAAATAGGTCAAAAGGAGAGCTGAAATATTGAGTAACCAAAATGACTTAAGCAGAAAAATTTTGACTTCAAATATAATGACATATACCGAATGTTCTGAAAAGCTTCCGCTTCCGCGACTGTGTGTATGTAAAGATTAAATTTATCGGGTTGGGCGACTCGCGTTGGTTGTTGAGTAAATCTCAACAATCAATACATGCATCTGGGTGTCTGGGTGTTGGTTGCTCAGCATAATGGCACTTGACACCATGTACGATATCAACGCGACTCAACCCGAGAAAATTCATCTTCAAATATATATATACTGAGCAACCAACACCTATATTTATATATATATATATATAGAGAGAGAGATTTATTTATTTTTATTTTTGCTCTGAGTCTGAGAGAGCCTCTCAAAGAAAATGGGACAACACGGGTAACTAAAAATGAAAATTTAAAATAAAATGGAATGGAAAAGAACAAGTACGGGTGCAGCAAATAAAGAGAGCCTTTGGATGCCTAAAGCCGAAAGGGAGACGTTTCAGGCAAAATTTTATTTGTCCATCCTCAGTCCTTGTAGGCTTATAAACTAATTAGGCACAAAGTTGTCATTGTTGTTGTACTACAAGGACTGAGGATGGACAAATAAAATTTTGTCCGAAACTTCTCCCTTTCGGCATTGGCATCCAAAGGCTCTCTTTATTTTCTGCACCTGTACTTGTTCTTTTCCATTCCAAAACATCAACAGCAACTTCTCTTCAACTTATATTTAAAATAAAATCCTGAGCAAAAAATTAAAAGTAAAATTTCTTACAACAGCTGAAAGCGAAGGACTCATATCGAGACAAAAGACAATTTTATATCTCGAAGTTAAATAAACAATTGTAGTATGAGAGGTGATGAGGTATTTGTACTGATGACTAGTAGAAGGCGACCAAATGGGCGAAGGATCGAAAGGAACCACCGAGAGGATTTTGAAATCACTCTGATCATTATTATTATTGCTTTCTTCATTCTGAAATCATAAAAAAAAATTTTAATTGGTTTTTAATAATAATTAAATGAGGAGAATCACAAAAGTTCAGTGAGAGTTTATATTAATACACGTTTCTCCATGTGATTATTTCATTGTTTTTTTTTTTTTTAAATATAAACAACTTTTAATGAAAACTTTTGTGGTTCAAACAGAAGAGATTTCCATCTTCTTTTATAAAAACAATTAAATAATCACATGAGAAAACGAATGAAGATGCTTTAATCCTCCCCCTTCCCCTACAAGTCTTAGGATGGCCATGCAAATGAAATCGGCCGGGCCTGGACCTATAGAAAAAAAAATCAAAAAAATTTAAAATATTTCTTTTTTCCAACATCTGAGATCATGAACGTTTAGTTTTGTTTATTAAATAAATACATTTTTTACTATAAAAAAAATTACGGGCCAGGTGGGCGGTCAAAAAAATAGGGGCACGGGCAGGTACGACACAAAAAAAATCGGCCAGATCGAAACAGACATGACAAATTTGGCGACACTAAGTCAAAATTCTGGAGTCGGCACTCAAAATAAATTAATTGATTATTACCCAAGTGGTTTCTATTTGTGATTATTTCATTGTTTTATAAAAGAAAAGAAAAATCTTCATTTGAAATTTTCTAGGTTTAAACCATGAAAGTTTCCATTAAAAAATATATAATATTTTTTTTTAAAACATTAGAATAATCACAAGTAGAAAACGCATGGGTGGGACTTAATATTGTCCTTCACTGTACATATTATAACAACAGACAACCTATCTTTTTTGATTTGTAAAAAATAATAAGTAGATAACAAGTTTTCAGCTATACTTGTTAGTGACATAGAAATTTTAGTTGTTTAAAGCAAATTGTAAAATAGTAATAATAATTCACTTATAAATAAAAATTAATAAGTTTTGAAATAGTAATAATAACAGGATATTTTAAGAAACTTGTAAATATTTACTTGTTACTTTTGTGATGTGTGAGGTAGTAGACCGTTTTAAGAAAGTATTTTAGTTTTTGACATGAATATGATAGTGATAGAGGAAATTTTTTTCAAGACCTATTAATTTGAATGGGAAATGAATATTCAATAATGAAATTTTTCTCTTTAATCAGAGTCTAGGAATTATTTATATTTATTATGAGCATATTTTTAGCTGATGGGTTGAGTGAATGTAATAACAAATAAATAATTAGACAAGTTTTTCACAATCCATCAGTAAAAAACATAAACTAAAAGAAATATTTTATAGAGTTTAGATTAAAACCTATTTTTAATATGTGCAAAAAGGATAATAGGTAATAGAATTTGAGTTTCTTCGCTCTTGTAGTCCTATTCTTCCTTCTTCCTGGACATGGGTCATCGGACCTTATGCTACCTCTTTCCAAATGGAATATGTAATATTTATTTGTATCTTAAATGGCAATCATTGCAGTATGAAAACATATTTTCAAAGTAATCTTCAAATACATAAAATGTAGTAAAGGAAACAATTTCTCTTTAGAGAAAGGTGGAAAAAATCTTTGATCTTACATCCCAACAAAATAACAAATGTAAATAAATCTTACCAAAGGGCTGTTCTCAGGTACTTGGATTATTCTATTGATATGATCTAAAAGCCATTGGATGCGAACGCTTCGTGAAATGTGATAATCCTTCCTCATCAGCAGATAAACATATTCTGCTTTTAATAATTCCTTCTCCTAGAATTAAACATTTTATCATTATCATTTGATATAATAAAAGTATTTGAAATTAAAAACTTACTTGACTTTCATTTGGATCTTCATTATTAATTAAATCCATTTTTCGTAAAAAGTTTTTAACTTTTCAAAATGTTATTAAATTTTCATTTTAAAAATTACAATCACTTATATAATTATAATAAATAATTTAATTATAAAATTTTTACTTTGAAATTTATATGTACATATTTTTAAATACATATAGAGACAATTAGTGTTTAAACTAAACTATGGAAAAATATAAAATTTATCTATAAAATTATATCTATTCTATTTAATCAAAGAAATAAAAATATCCAGAAGATAGAAAAAGTTGAGCAATTCGACTATTTGAAGAAGGGTTCAAGATTTAGGTCCAGAAGAACGAGTCACTGAAAGGAACTAAGAACTATCTACAGAACTAAGAACTGTCCCGAACTGTCAACAAAAGAAATGTCACGTGATTTTAAAATATTTTAAATTATATTTTATTAACACTTGACCTTTTATAATTTAAAAAATTTGAATAAAGTTATTTTTGTATATATTATAAGTTGTTTATCATTATAATATTAATAAATTTATATTGTTTAGTGTTTTTATTTGCAGAAAAAGATAAAAGATTGATATAATAATGATAAAAATATTCAATTGCCTTGGTTTCTAAAAGATTCTGAGAGCTTGACCTTGGGCGCAGTATTCACAAAATAAATTATTTTCCCTGGCAAATATCAATTATTTTCAAATTATCAACTTTATTTTAAAGCCCCGGCTCTATCTTGATTCTCCATAACTCCTCACAAGTTTCAAGCCCCCCCCCCCCCACTCCCCATCGCCATCATATTAAAAAAATTCTGGATCCGCTATAAATTTTTATTAATTTTTTTCTTTAGAAACTTTCTTCTTTTTATTCGATATCATATTCCTGTTCGTTAGCAAGAGAGCAAAGTTGGCATTTTCAAATAATGCCACATCCAGGGAATAAACATCGAAAAGTGCTGCTAACTTAGGAAAAATTTAAATAGATTTTATTTTTAATCTTATCATGCTTATCATCCTATTAACTTTTAATCAATACTTTCACATTTCAAAAAGTATTTCTTTTTAAAAAATGTTCCTATTTGTTAATTTTCTAATATCATTAAGTAAGTAATTATTTAAAACAAATATATAATGTCAAAAAATAGTTGACGTGACTTTTGACATAAGATACAATAACAAAAAACAATTATATAATAATAATAATAATTATAATTATATAAACTAGTATAATGAACTTTGTACGCTATGTGAGTTGTTTTGGATATAAAAATAATTTAGTATCAGTCAGGATGAGTAGCACAATAGGAGCGCGACTTCAAGGAAAAGTGGCGATTGTCACGGCTTCAACCGATGGGTACGTTATTATTAATGATTTTATTTTATTTATTTATTTATTTACCAAGTCCCTTTTTTCAGAATCGGTTATGCCATTGCTAAACGACTAGGTCAAGAAGGAGCAAAAATAGTAATCAGTAGTCGTAAGCAAGATAATGTTTTGAAAGCAACGAATTCGCTTAAGAATTTAGGGATAACTGTCTCCGGTGTCGAATGTCATGTATCAAATGATAAACATCGAAATAATTTGATTGAACACGCCATTAAAGAATTCGGAGCCATTGATATTTTAGTATCAAATGCAGGAATAAATCCAGTTGCTGGAGGAGTTTTAGACGTAATATTATATTTATTATTAGTTTTTAATCTCTTGAGGAAGAATTACATCTTTCACACTGATTGATAAAAGCTTTCTCACATTATTGACGTAACCACCCACACATTCATTGCTATCATGTAATTAATATATATCTAACATCCCCCTTCTATCTTAAAATAAATTAATAAATGGCCCATTTCATGACCAAGAGAGAGATAACGGCAATGTCAATATTGATAACCTCAAAGGCCAAGGTGTTTGGGCTTGGATTTCATGCAGTTCGATGACTATTTATTTAAATCAATTGAATACCAACCAATTGGTACAAATGTCATATTAAAATATATAACAGCCTATCGTTTAAATTCTATAATGGCCAAAGATACCGAAATGACCTACTGAGTCCCCCTGACTCATGAAGGATAAATAGAAGTACTGTACATTCGTCTCTCGATAATTCGAATTTTTCAATAATTCAAACTCATCAGCTGTCAACTTCGGTAAATCGAAAAGAAGCTGTGTAACGCTCGATAACTTGAAATCCTTTTCGTATCAAGACGGGGAGAGATCTCTCCCTCGAAGCGTTCTATAATTCGAACTAGGCCACCTATTCTCTTTATAATTCGAATTTTCCCTAGCAATGTTTACTCATTTTATGCTTAATGTTTACCTCCTTTCAGTTCAACTTAACTTCCCAATTCTCATTGGTTTGCCGCGATAAGCGCAATACAGAAGTAGGTCTTTATCCGAAAAAAAAATCGCGGCCGGGTAAAGTGGTTCGAAAAAAAAGATATCGCCAGAACTTTCAATATTCCACCATCAACGCTGTCTACAATTCTGAAGAAAGAAGAAAAAACTTTACAGTCATTTGTACCGAAAGAGACGTTGAATCCCTTATTCTCGAGAATTCGTAAATTAAGTGGCTCCGACAATTTAGAGCCCAAAATTGTTGTAGGTGCCCTCCTCAACCGATAGCAAAAGACTTCCCGTCGAAATTCTTAATAATTCAAATTTTCTTTTCTTTTCTCATGATATTTCAAACTTGTCGATTATTCGAATTTTTCTTGTAGTTCCTTTTCGTATTATCGAGAGTCCGCTGTATTAAGGAAAGTGAATATCCAAAATATTGTCATTAAAAGGGCTATAAGTTAAAAAGTTTCCAAGGATATAGGCTATATGGTTAAAGATAAACAACTCATTTGTGATAGCTTGGAGTCAGAAACTCAAATTAAAATTATATACATTTGATCATATTTAATTTTGAAACAAACAACCTTGTGTTTATTTATTTGTATCAAACAAATCTGAGCGATACTATCCCTTTCACTATATAAATTTTATTAATTTTGTTTTTGGAACTGATTGCATAAGAAAAGAAGTATTGCATGTTCTCTCTAGCTTGGTCAATTCTCTTCTTTACATGTCAGTCTCTTCCTTCAATAGGCGTCAGTCAGTGGCTTTTTATATCATTACTAATAATATCAATATCTTTAGAGAAATTAAATTTGAAGCCTGGGCTTATTCAAAATCTGAAATATGACCCAACTTGATACTGTTTTGAAAATTTAACAGAAAAATTTTAAAATATATGAATTTTATTTGACAGTGCTCAGAAGAAATCTGGGATAAAATTTTCGATACAAATCTAAAAGCAGGACTAATGCTTACAAAGCTTGTAGTGCCACATATGCGCAAAAGAGGAGGAGGCGCAATTGTTTTCGTTTCGTCCATTTCCGGATATCAGCCTATACCGGTGAGATTAAAAAATCTTTCTTTTAATACACAACTGAAGTACACTAATTTTATATTATTGCAGCTTCTAGGTGCCTATTCTGTTAGTAAAACTGCTTTATTAGGCTTAACGAATGTCTTGGCAAAAGAACTTGCAAATGATAATATTCGTGTAAATTCTCTTGTACCTGGAATTGTTCGAACAAAATTATCTGGAGCGGTAAGGACTTTTAAAGTCTCTTTCTATTAATAGACATTTACTTTTATTAATGTTTATTTTAGCTTCACGAAAATCCAGAAGTTGAAGAAACAATCCTTGCCCAAGTTCCGTTAAGAAGATTAGCAGCCCCAGACGAAATCTCGGGGACAGCAGCTTTCTTATGTTCGCAAGATGCTTCATACATCACTGGCGAAAATATTGTTATAGCCGGAGGAATGGCTTCACGTCTATAAATTATCAGAGATATATATATATATATATATATATATATATATAAATTTTAATATATTAATTATGATTTTGGGAAAATCATTATCTGATGGTTGTGTTTTATCTATAGTTTATCTATTGAAGTAGTTTTTTTTATTTTTTTTTTAAATAATTTTATACACTATTATATATTATCAATATCATTACTTTCTTGCAATTTTCTTAGCGAAATAAAAAAATAAACAAAGAAAACAAATCGCATTAGTTCATTTGAAAATATATTGCCACAAGTGAAAGAGGAAAATAAATTACGATAAGAGATGGGTTTTTTATGGAATAAAAACAGACTCATTTGAGATTGTTCCCATATACTTGTTTTATTAATATTTGGGGCACATTTATATACAATAAAACCGTCTCAATAAATAAAATCATTTTAAGTTACATCATTAAAAAAACTTTAAATATTAAAACATGGATGAATATTTAAAAAAAAATAATTCATATTTTTTTCAATAATACATGAATAGTTAAAATTATCAGACTAATTTTCTATATAAATTGCTTCCAAAAATATTAAAATATCAATTTTATTTTAGAAAAAAACAAAACAAAATGATAGTCCTACATTCAGGGCCGCAGACAGGGGGGCAGGGACCATATTCCCTCCGAGCCCTCCGAGGGGGCCCGGGCCCTTTGCGCTCCAACCTTAAAATTATAATAACAAATAATTTTCATGGTTAAAATTTCAATTAAAAAAAAATAATTTTCTTGACATTTTTTTCCTGAAGGGGCGCGGGGCCTTTAAGCTCAAATTTTAAGAAAATCGAAAGAAAATTGAAAAAGTACATCAGTAAAGTCCTAGTACTTTTTAGCCGATTTTTTCTTAAGAAATACGGCCCTATACAAGGGCGGTCCCAGAGGGGGGGTCAAGGGGGTCGTGACCCCCCCAAAATCTTTCTTTTTTTTTTAACACACACTTTTTTCCCACTCACTCTCCCATTCACACAATCTTTTCGGCAGCTTAGGCCATTTAAGACTTAAACGATACTCATATTTGATTAATATATATTTATTGGGGTCCAGGCCCATTTAATTATACTATAAAAAAAAAAAAAAAAACAGTGACCCCCCCCAAAATGTAAGGCTAGGACCGCCCTTGGCCCTATAGTACATATTTTGAATAATTCCACTATCCAAAGATCTCATATTTTATTTTTTAATTTATATTCTACTAATAATTATTTTAATATTTTATTATTTTGTGGAATATAAAAATAGATTTTCTTTAATTGCTTCTTAGAAACAATGGATGACGTAATTCTCCAAACCCGTCTAGTTTGTTTGAAAACCGGTTAGGGAGAAAATTAAAGAAAGCTCATCAGAGTAGACAAGATAATCAAAGATATTCAAATTGCCTATTGCATATTAAATAGTTTTTTTATATTCTTTCAAATTATGGATTATATATTTTTGATTTGAAACTTTAATTTTATTATTTTTTTTTCTTTTAATACACACATACTTATATCTTTTAATTAGAATAAAAAATAATTATTAACGAATAATATTGGCGGGATCTCTGGCGGTTTAAACTAACAACAAGAAAGGCTTTGACCAATCAGAAGCCGAGAATATTATTACGTCACTCAACAAGCGGTATTTGATCCTGTTTACATGCCGTTTATTAGTTGTTTTTGAGAGTGTTAACATCGTATTAGTGTTTGTGTGTTTCGAGAAATCATCCCTTCATTTCATCTCTACTTATTTAAAAGTAAGTAAAATGCGACCAGCCACACCAGATTTTTTTGTTTAAATAAACATATTAAGCTATTTATAACTGATTGAAAAATTGTTAACATGAAGGTCACAATAGCCTTTTACAAACTAGAAAAAAACTTTTAGGGTGGGTGGGGGGCCTTATTATTGCAATATTAAGTATCCCCGGGGCCCGTCAAGTCTGTCTGCGGCCTTGCCTACATTAAATGGTTTTCATATATAAAAATCATCCCTGTTTATCATATAATAAACAAAACAATTTAGTACATGGACTATTCTAAATATTTTATAAAAAAAATTTTTTTATTAAATATTTAGAATACATAATTACTTTTTAACTATTCTCTTATTGAATACATTTTTTTTTTAAAAATCGGCATTGACAAAAAGTTGTTAATATAAAAGTAAAAATATGTAGGCCTATATATAATTTAAGATTTATTTATACAAATTTTTTAGAGAGATGGTTAAAAATTTTAATAATTTTGTCAAAAACTTGGATTACACTAACAGAATATACTAACTGATGACATCAAGTTTTATTAATAAATTAGAACGTGTAAATAACACAGTAATTGACTAGCATCAGTAAATTAGGGATAATCTGTTAGCAAAAAATTTTAATTTTCCATTTGCTTCTAAAAGCATCAACGAAATTTTTATAAGCTTACATAAAAACACTTTTTGTCAAAATTTGATTACCAAACAGCTTAAAAAATTAGTATATAGGTGGTTTATAAAAAGTGTATTTTATTTTTAAGATATGTTTTTATTTTGTTATATTTTCCATAAAAAATGAATTATATTAAGTGAAATTTGAAAAAAAGAAAGAGATAGCAATATTAATTTTTAGAATTTTTTTTTTAATTTCAAAATATATCTTATATTAGAACAAAAAATAATGGAATAGAACTTTTTGATATGAAGTTAATTTATTAAAGATCTTGAGGGTCGTCAATCTTGGATTGTTCCTCTTAATTGATTGGAAAAAACATCTTTTATTTACAAACAATCGATTCTGCGAAAACATTCATTAAACATATGCTATCTATGCGACTCAGTAACAAATTTTTATTCGTTATATTTGAGTTTATTTTTGCTAACAGTTGAATTTTCTTTAAAAACAATCGATTTAAGATAGCTGGAAGTCAACTTAATTGCTGTTTGTGCAAGAATGAAAGAATACAAAACATTATTTAGATGAGAATTTTATTTACTGACGACTATTTGCAAAACTTTTTATTAAATTTCAAAATGATGACCGCCACAAAAGATTATAGAAAATTTGTGAGATCGAATAATTTTATAAAAAAATCATTCACTCTTAATTTCAATTATTTTAATTTTTGATGTCACAAATTTTCTATCGCCTTTTTAGGATTGGTGATGGTCAAAGTTTGGACAGAAATTGGTAAAAAAACTTTTGCATATCCAGTCGCCATCCAATAAAATTCTGTCCTAAAGAATATTTTGTCTTTCATCCTTCCAGCTATCTTTAAAATATTTTATCATATTTGCAATTGTCGTGGAAACTGTCAAAGAGGCTATTAAAAAATAAATAAATGGATTTTCCCAATTCAAGTCAAGAATCTAGGCAGGATTGATAAAAAACGTTTTATAGGACGATTGAAATGGGAAAGTTCCAAGTTTTGTCTCACTTTATCCGCCGCATAAATAACAAAAAAATAATTCATAAAGTCGTAAATAACATGAAAATCCTATTTGAGGAATGGACTGTGGAAATCTTTTACCTAACATATGTATACAAGAGTTCTCAAAAGATATTCTCTCTGCTTCATTACGGTAGCTTAGAGCTTAGATTAGAGTGGTTGTTCCCCTCGGGACTTGAACCCGAGTTGCCGTTGCAACTTTATATTCGTAATCGGCAGTTTATCCAATTGCCTCCTTGCTTCATTATCTGCAAAACATTTTACTTTGATAAAATAATGTAGAAATATTCAGAAGAAAAAAAGAGAAAAACCAAATTTTTTTCCAAATCCCTTTTATTTACCAACCGATTTCGGGGGGATTCCGCTTGCCAATATCAGCCTAGGAATTTTAGTTGTCAAATGTCGAAAAGTTTTAAGCAAAAATTTCAATTTTTCAATTATTTGAAACAAATCAAATGATTTTTTTTAATAATTAATTCTACCTATGGTATTTTTTTGTTGGGACAATCATTAAAGTCTGATTTTAATTCCAAATTTATTTTTTTAATCACATTATATTTTATTTCGGAGTCAAGTTGTTTCAGTTCCAATTAGCAAGAACCATCAGGGCTCTGTACAAATTTTTTTAAAAGATAAAACAATTATTAAATAAAAATTTTTTTACAAGGCCCTGATGGTGGTTCTTGCTAATTAGAACCGAAAACTCTGAAAAAAATTAGAAAATATTAAAAAACATTTAGAATTAAAATCTGCCATTTCAAAACCCAACAAAAAAAGCATACGTAGTATTATTTTAATATTTGTTACTTAAACCTCATTGACAATGAGGAAATATCTATTGAAATGAGTAGGCGGCAAAAATTGTATTCCCGGACTGTACGAGAAATATTAACCTGAAAAAGATCCATTCAATTATTTTTTCAATAAACCATAAATGCTTTTAAATTTTTCATTTGTCCCATATACCATTCAAGAAATTTGGCAATCATTTAGATACATGTTATATATATGATATATATTTTAATAAAATATAACTTTATTTTACAATGCATAATTTTTTTATTAATATAAAAATGAGAACATCTTCATCTTGCATCTATCTATATGATTTATTTTTTTTAAACAAGATTTAGTACACCAAAATTTTAAAATTTACAATAGTAACCTGATATAATTCTTTTTTATTTATTTTTTTAATTTTTCAAAACAACCATAAAAAATAGATCTTTTTTAAAAAAAATTAATAAATTAAAATATTAGAAGAAAAGATTAATTCTTTAAAAATTTATTTCATTTCTAGTAAAATCTCAAATGAAAATTGTTTAATAAGACTACAAAAATAAAGTAGTTAGAATTTCTAACATTAATACAATTGTGAAAATATTTTATTTGGAAAAAAACTGCATTCAGTGGCGATTCTATTAAATGGACATAAATAAAGTGTACACTTCAAAATGTTAACGATTAAAAGAAAAGTAAGGGCATAAACTCATTTGAAGAATAAGTATAGAGAAAAGAAAAATTCATTCCCCCCCCCCCTTGGGGGCCCTGAAACAAAATATTTATATTTGACCCACCAACTCATTCACAAATTTGATATATTTATATTTTGTACAAAGGTAAAGGTTTTATAAAAAAAATTTTAAATGAAGGGATTCCATATTCGGTCAGTATATTTTGAATTCATTTTTTTTTCTCTATATTTCTTCATTCATTAAATATAAATAACAAATCATAGCATCATTTAAACAAAGAACTTTTCAAACATTTTCGGTTGTAATATAACAATTAAAAAAAAAAAATTGGATCATATTTGTTAAAAATATTTGATTTTTTTCTGCAAATTTGAGAATTTTACCCCCTGTATCTGATTAACATAAAAATAAATCTTGTTTTTTATTATTTAAATTTTCCTTTGAAGTGCACACATTAGAATCAGCCACTCGATCGATTAAAACCATTTTATAGTTATAGTAGTTTATATATATATAGCTATATATTTTGTTTTGATTAGATGTGATTTCATAAATCTTTTGTCAAAATATTGGTTTCATTTAAATAAAAATCATTAGGTAATTGGCCGTTTTAGGGACTTCTATTTGCCCAAATTTTTGACAGCCCTTATTTTAAAAATATATCTTTTTACATTATTATAATGGATACAATCGTATTTTTTCCCCCACATATCCACATAAGACAAATTGATAATCCAATCACAAATTTGCGATTTGGCCTTTGGCTTAAATTTTTAAAACTATCCATCCCGTTGAACGGAACTTTGATGTCAAAAACTGTTCAAATATAAGTAAAAACTATACAATTCTCATTCACTAGATAACAAATCCATCCATATATCACAAATGACACGTAATATGAACGTTATTTTATTTATTATTTTAATTCATTAAGTCTGATAAATTAGAAACTATAATAAAATTATTAAAAAATTATTCTTAACAATATATTATAAATATATTTTAAAAATGTACAACTAACTTTTCAGACAGCTTCTTGAGAGAAGAATTTTAGAAATATCACTGGTTGTTCTCCCCAACATTTAGCCAAAGCTAAAAGATTCTTAATATTATTATTTCGACCAAAGGGAGTTTTAAATATCAATCAGAAAAAATTTACCCTACAAATTAGAAAATATCAATTTCGCATTGTCAGGCACTTTACTTTAAAAAAAATAAGGCAATGGCCGGAGTTGAAACCAGAATGAAACAGCCAAGGGCGTAGGGACGAGGGTTCAACTCCGACAAGTGCCTTATTTTTTCTGTTTGCTGATTTAAGGTAAAATAACCTGACAAGCAAAATAAAGTTTTGACTTTCTAAAAGCACAATATATTTATTAAAAAATTAAACATTTATGTGACCGAAATTAACAAAAAATAAATTATAATTGAATTGGACTATTAATAAAAATAATTTTTTTTTTTTTTTATATACAAGTAAAATATGTTTAATATAAATCTACTAAAAGATTCATAATAACGAAACATAATTGTTTAATTTGAATTTTTAAATCTTTTTATTTCAACATATAATAATTTTAAATAATAAAAAATAGATTTTATTTTTTCTTTGATATTGACAAAACATTTATATATTTGGTCGAAATAAAATTATAAAGAAAATATAAAACTAAAAAATATTTATTTCAGAATGTTTCTTAAATATGAAAATGACTTGATAATATCATTATACTATTAGTTGAATAAGAATTTTAATTTATGTTTATTCATTTATTTCTATGAATATTCATATCATATAATACTTGTCTATAATATTTTCCATTTATATTATATAATACAGAATCAAACAGGTAATAAGAGCCACAACAAAATTCTATATACAGGCATGCCCGCTATCCGGGGATTCACTGATCCGATGTCGACTATGGAAAATATTTAAAATAATTATTTATGCAGATACTCTCAGTAAGGGATTCTTGTCCAACTTTATAAGCAGAACGTAGCTCAATAAAAGAAAGACATTTTTTTATAAATATTTATTTATTTTGCAGGAAACCTAAATGGACCATCGACGTCCATCAAATTATGTGCATGTCGTTAGAGTGCCAACTTAGAATAAGTTGGCAGTAAAATAAAGAAATATATATAAAAAAAAAATTTTATTTAAGTTCTCGCTTACTCATAAACTTGGTCAAGAAAGCTTTATTGGGGGTATCTGCAGAATTTTGACTTGTGGTTTTGGAAGATTTATATAAATATTCGATTAACCCGTATGAACATAGGAAAGTATATTGATATATTGTTAGTTTGCGATTATTAAGAAATTTTTACTCTTTCTTTAGAATTTGTTCTCCATATCCCCGATAGAGATTGGAACATATTAACTCTGAATACGGTACACACCTGTACAGTCAATTTTTGGACGAGAAAATTTTCCATTTTTCTTTTAAACGGGTTTCTTAAATCTTAGTATTTTAATAACGAAATATATAAATTTGAATTTTCAAGTCTTCATCCCTCCCACTAATTTGATTAGCAATTTTTTTATTTTATATTTATGAAACATTCTGCAAATTATGTTTTTTCTAGACACTTTACATCTTATTGAAACGACTAGTAAAATTATATTTTCTTATTTGCTATATATAACTTCAAAAATATTTAAATAAATTTAAAGAAAGACTTCTAAAATAAAATTTAATACGTAAAGTGTCATAAAAAAACTTAATAAACTAATGAGGCGATAGAAAAATGAAGGAGCGCATCATCTGTGTTTTTCGATTTGGTCATACATTATATATTTACTAATATATATATATATATATATAGTTCTGGAATATATATACAGTATATATCATAATGACCTATCATCATAAATAATATACATTCATCCAAAAAATAATTTCGTCAAAAATATTAACATCAAATAACTCTTATTGCCCAAAATCGATGGCGAGTCTATAATAAAAAATTTCTAAGAAAAATTAAATTTTTGGATAATTGTAATTATAAAATATAAATAGATGATGACATTAAATGAAATTTTTATATCTGTTGATTAGACTAAATGCAAAAATGTCTAGACGTTTAAATCAGCCATCATCTTACGGAAATCGGCAAGCGTATTGTAGTCTGGATCGGAATCAATATCAGCAAAATCTCGATTAGAATCAGATCTGCCAAAGCTTGGATTATAACGATTTAGGGAGAGCGGACATGGCAGTAATTCTGGCATCACAGAATGGTGAGTTATCAAAGCTGTGAGAGTTGAGAATTCCTTCGTGAAGCCCTGATTACGAAAAAAAAAAAAAAAAAAAATTAAAAATGGAAGAGAATACTCCTATCTCCTTGTACTTATTGATACAAAAAAAGACGAAATTATTTAAAGAATGCCCAGGAGCCGTCGCTCAGAGAGAAGACATTAGTTTCTCGTTCCTGGGGTCCCGGGTTCGCTTCCCGTCCCAAGCGAGGAAAAATAAAAATGTATTTCATTTGCTACTAGTCATTTGAAATAAATAGGAATGAGGTCTGAATGGCCTTAGATGCCGAAAAAAAGACCTTAAACAAATAAAAAAAAAAAAAAAATTGAAGAATTAATGACTTTTTAGGGCCTTATTTGAATGTATTTTTCTGCAAAAGAATTTGGTGATTTAATAAAAAACAATTTGGACAATTCTGATATATTTTATTTCCATAATCAACATAAAATTTATATTTATTAACTCAAAAGTCTGAAAAATAGGTGCTGACTGGAAGATAGGTAACTCAAATGATCACATCCCCAATTTATATGGAATTTTCGATAACAATTTTGTATTGCGATTCCTCTCAAATATATGTTCGTGGGCTTTAAACTTTTTTACCTTGATTTTATATCCCTTGTTGGTTTTCATTATCAAGTAATGTGCTATTCCCGAAGGCTGGAAATCTCTCGGGACTCGGAGAGAAAGAGCATAACATCCGGGCTTGCTCGTACTTTCTCGTACCATGAATGCACCGATAGGTTCATGGCCCAGAACCTCCAGAGTAATCTCTCTGATAAAAAAAAAGAAAACAAGAAATTAAGTACCTGGTCTAAAACCTGGTCTAACAAATCATATTTTTAAAGAGATCTTGTTTGGCATCTTATAAAAAAGGTATAAAAAAGGCAAGGAAGCCCGAGTATAATTTCAACAAAGTTACCGATACTTCGTAAGTTAAGGCGCTTCAGGAGGCAAGCTGTTCGCATGTATTTGCCGATAAGACGGCGTTAGGGGTCTTAAAAATTTAGCCAAAAAGCCCAACTATTATGAAAATTTGCCAACAGATGGCAGGATGGTAGGACGGTATTTAATCTCATGTATTTATTTGATTTTCGTTGATTTTTTTAATGAGTAGTTTATAATTATTATATATTATATATCATTTATAACAACATAAAAATATATAAATATAGGCTTATAAGTGATCTGATAATGCCGGCTGTTAGACTAGCCTGCTAACTATTTGGCCGTTAATTTTTAAATAAATACGAAATTTATTTTTGACTTGATCACCACTTTATTAAATTATTTTAGGTTGGATATTAATCATTTTTACATTTTTAGATTTAAAAAAAAATTACAAAATTTTCATAATAGAGTTTTTGTTTGCATTTTCTATAAATATAAAAAAAAAATATTTTTTAATTAATCGTAATTAAAAAAAAAGAATTCTATTATGTAAAATGCTCACGAATTTAAATCATTAAAAAAAAAATCCGAATAAAAAAGTACTTTAAAATGCCACAGAAGTTTAGGACTAAAGTTTCAATGTGCTCTCTTGAAGCCCCTTAAATAATAAATATATTTTATTAACGACCGACAAAACAAATGCTGCAACCGCTGGAGTGTCAATGACAAAACGCTTTCTGTAAATCTAGCTTATTATGTTTAGAATTTAAGTATATAATTATAAAGAACTAAAATTATGGTGTATTCTTGAGCGAATGGAGAGATATATACCTTGGTATGCCAGCTTGAAACCAAGGAGCAGCTCGAAGTTCACCCTCTTCAGATCCTATTGAAGTCGCTGCAGCTGCAGCTGCGGCCGCAGCTGCAAGGCTGTCAACCCTCTCTGGCAGAGGAGGTGGGGTGGTAGTTGCAGATCCTTCTCCAGGACCACCAAATGAACTACTGCATGAGCTTATATGGGAAATCCGTTTTGATTTGAAATCATTAACTTCACTCGACGTATGCGAACTTGGAGTGAGACTACAAAACAAGCAAAAAATACACTTTAATTAAAATTACGTATATTACTATTTAAAATAGGCCACTAAGATAATATCCTTATCATTACTATATATATAAAGCGCTAGCGGCTAGCTTCCGACTGTGCCGATCAGGACGCTGAATGGCTAGAGTTACAGGAAGTGGAGCCTGAACGGGAAATTTAAAATTTAAGTCAAATAGGGAATTTTGAAAATTCCCCGGCCAGTGGTAAAGTCCGCCGAAGGCGGCACACACACAACTCCCCATAGGGATTTAACATTGGATCTATGGAAGGAAGAGCCGGAAAAAGAATTTGAAAAAAATGAAATTCATCAGTAAATTTTACTTCAAACAATTTTCACTTAAAATTTTACTGATATACATTTTAAAGAGCTAAAAAATATTTGACTTGTGAATTTTAATCAAAATCGTTGGAGCGAAATTTGAGGAAATCGAAAATAACTGAAAAAATACATTAGTAAAGTACTAATACTTTTTGGCCAATTTTGTTCAAAAGCTTATTTTGAGTGTCCGGGAGGGGTATATCCATCAAAATCTCGACATCAAATTTTTGACATAATCGCAATACTTTCTCTTTATATATCATATATCATCATACTTATATATAAAGCCCTTAAACCGGTGTCCGATGTGTGAACCCACCAATCAGGCCTCAGGGATGCCTCAGGGATAGCGCTGATTGGCGAAATTCAGAGAGGGCGGAGTCGGAGAGGCAAATTCAAAATTTTTAACTACTAAACGCGTACGAGACGCCGCCCGCCAGGGCTTCGCCGCGCCATAATCAACTTGTATTAAATATATAGCGTAAGAGAGAGTAAAAAAGTAAAAATTGATAGAACATTTTGAGGCCCATAGTTGGCTTGCCGTCCTAAGAGAGAAAAGAGAAGAAAAGAAAGAAAGAAATTATTTCGTCTAAATAAATAAGGATGAAGAAGTCGAAAAAGGCTTATAAAGAAAATTATTATAAATATATTTAATTTTTATTTTTTTAGGAAATATTCTCGATCGTTGAAAGCAGATAATAGAAGAAAAAATGAAAATGTAAAGGAAAATAAAATGCTTCCATGTCCTTGTAAAGCTTTAAAACAATTCTCAATTATTATCCAATACCCACCTGCCTGTATCTATTTCGATCTGTTTGGTTACTGGACCAATTTCTGTCTCCAAATGACTCTGCTTTAGCCTTTCTACGGTGGCATTTGTCATCCTTGATCTATTTGACTCATTGACCACAGCTGCTTCATTAACATATCCTCCAGAAAGAACCCTTCGATGTTGAGCTGGAGGACTAGTATTTAGATCAGATCTTGTAGATGATGGAGGCACTAACGGACGTGAATCTTCTGGAATTCCATTGGGACTGGAGGCCAAACCCATCGCCAACCTCTACAGGAAAACAGTAATTGAGAAATTAGAGTTTCAGCTATATTAATTATTTTAAATTATAGCTTATATTAAAATCAGTTTTTTTTTTTTAATAAATATGAAAAATTTTGATTTAAATTTTAATAATTATAAATAAGAATTATTATGGGAGTTTTTAATTATAGCCACATTTGTATTAATTATTGATATTTATTTAAAATATAAATACTGTACTAAGTTTTCAAGTACTGTGCACTTGAACAGGCTCAAGTGAAAATCATCAAGAAATCATATATATCATATATAGGTCTATGACATATAGGTAAATAATTATTTTACTAAAATAAATAAAAAAGTAGGTAGCGCAGGATGTTGAACCTCGAATCTACGCTAACGATTTATTAAAGTGAGATGGATAACTGAGTAGATCTTGTAGTAAGGAATAAAGAAAAGAGCGCTTGCAGCTTCTTTTATTTCGTTTATTAATCACTTTAAGCCGACGTTCCGATCAGATATATGATCATCCTCAGGGTTGAAGCGTGAGGAATTTTGTTGACACGCTTCAGCCCTGAGGATGATCGTATATCTGTTCGAAACGTCGGCTGTCGGCATGCGCTACCACTAGAACTGTATTTGGCTATTTAAATTTGAGAGGTTGTTACGAAATTTAGCAATCTTTCAAAATTAATGCGGTGCTCTAGTTTATAGGTAGGGTATGCTGAGAACAAAATGTGACTCGTCTGAATTCAAAAAAGTTGGTTAATTAAATTCTTAGTAAATAAAAGTTTTACCTTTATGAGTGGAGGTTTATCCATCAATCGTTTATATGAGTTAAGTTCAGTTGGGGAATTACTTTCCTCACTGGTAGGAGTACTCTCTGAAGAACCCATTACTAGATGATGTTGGCCTAAGTTGTTTTCAGGGGGATGTTGATGATCCAAAAGGCCTGGAATTGTATCAGGTGGCGATGGTTTTACTGAAAGGAAAATCCCATTTGTTAATATATAGAAATTATTATGTTATATGGTCCCACCCAGACTAGAACCAGGATCTTCCACATTCTCATTATTTGTTCATCTTTCGTTTTTGATAAGAGAATAGGAGAGGTACATTGAGATCCAAAGTTAAAGCCCACCCTTGCGTTTTCTATATGTGATTATTTAATTTATAAAAGAAAATGGATTTGAACCAAAAGAGTTTCTTGTTGTTTGTAGAATGCCGTAAGGATGATCAATTTAATTAAAAGACCGTCGGCCAAAAAATAAATACTTTTGCATATTATCCGTTTATTTGTAAATATTTCGACCCCAGTGATATGGAATCATCTTCAGTACAATCAACAGATGTTTTGCAAATCTTTACTTTCTCCCATCCAATACGACAAAATAGCTGAGTATTCTAATACGCAAAAGTATTTATTTTTTGGCCGACGGTCCTTATAATTAAATTGATCAAAACAGTTTTTATTAAAGATTTTTCATATTAAAAAAAAAAACATTGAAATAATCACATATAGAAAAAGCAAGGATGAGTATTAACTTTGACACTCACTGCATGAAAACGAAAATTATCAAATTTCATATTTTAATAATTATGGTATTAACTATTTTGCATTTTATAGGCTACCACCAATCTAAAGACTTGAACCTTGAGCTTGTCAGTTAAGAATTTGGTTGTCTAAGCTCAAAGCGAGAGAAGACTAGCAGTTATTAGTGGTGCCGATTGCACCTCTCCTAAAATATAATTAAGATAATATGATTGCTTGAAGTTGTGGTGGCGATGTGATTATAATAGAGGGATGGAGATATCAGTCAAAATGGAATGATAGAAGTTCAAAGCCTACCTGATTCGGCGCCATCGCGAACTCTCACGCTCATCTGAACATCCATGTGTGATGCAAGTGTTAGAGGTCCATCAGAATCAATTCCAGACGAAGCAGCAAGACACCCTAAGCCCTTGTTTTCAGCCTATCGAAAAATAAAAACTATTTTAGAAAAATATCTATACAAAAGTTTATTTTTATTATTATTTTAACGGAATATAAGTTAACCAGGCAGATGTGAGGGATGAAGGTTAAGCTTCTGAAGAAAGCCATTCAAATCTGATATTATATTAATGAAAACTTTAAAATAATATTTAATTTGCTTTCATGTCTTCCGATTTGGCCGATTTTGTTTAGATATTAGAACATTGGGTTCAAATAGCAACAAAAATGGACATATTCTTAAAGATTATACTCCCATTACCATATCACAAATTGCACACAGAGGGAAAATTTATCGCTAAGGCTAGTGGCTCCCGGTTTAATGCATACCACAGCGGTTGGACAAAGAAAATTTGAAATTGCTAAGAAAGAATTTCATTTCATTTAGAAAATAATATAATAAGATAATCAAATCGCATTGGGCAAGTTTCCTGCATTTTACTGCTAAGATTGAATATATAGGGATTGTAAAGCCCCCAACCCTTTTAAAACCGTTCTCTCAGAAGTGAAAAAATTGATATTTAATCAATAATAAACATTAACTTTTGGAAATGTTTGATTATAAATAAAATTGAAGGTTTGTCTAAAGTGTTAGAACATCCCTTTGAGATTTAAAATGCTCATCTGTAAGTTGTTGACCTTTTTGGCGTTGTTCTTGAAGGCCCTAAGATATAGAGGAGAGAGCCTAATTAGTGAACTCTTGTTTATGTAAACAACATGATTTATTTGGGCCTCAGTTAATAATTAATAATAATAATTACTCTAGTTTTACAAAAATTTTAATCAGAGAGGCGATTAGAATATCAAGATTCCAAAATAATTAAACCACAAAGTCTATTATAGGAGATAATTATTTAGGATAAAAGAATGTGCAAATGCAAAAATGAGATTATAAGTCAATATTTCTAATGAATCTGAATGTATGTATTGAAAAGAAAAAAAGTAAAAATAAAAAAACTATGATTATCTTTAAAACAATCAGGCCAACGTTATCGTTTACAGGATGCCTAAAGACCTACCCTGGTATAATGATCAGTGATCACAAGCAACCAGGAAGTGCAAGTCTAAGAGAAAGTGAGCAAAATCAAACATAAGCTTTTAAGACAATTTGCAAGATGAGTTTGTGATTTGGTTGGCCTGCGACCTGGGATAAATATTGACTGGCTAATTCACAGAAAAAAATCTCAACTTTTTCAAATAAAGCTCTACCAAGTTTATAAATTTCCATTTCTCTTAGATCATTGTAAAGAAAAACCTATTTTATTTTATCGACTCATAAAATGCTCTAACTATAGATGTCTAAAAAATATAAACAGACAATTGGTAAAAACAAACCTTAAATTAAAAGTATTCCATCTTGGTCTAATTGATTTTTGGTTGCATTTGGTATATTGCAATATTAGGTCAAATATATGTGAATTTGTATAGGTGGGTCGGTGAAGTTAATGCTTCTTTAGTGGCTTCAATGCTATTTGTATAGACTCCAGTTTCAGTGTCTTTGAAATTTAAATGTGATTATCATGTAGAGCCTGTCATTAGTAATTTCACTTTGTTAAAGTAGGAAGAAAGAGAGGATCACACAAAAATAAAAGTTTCTGGATGTTTAATGAATATTGAGACGTTTCGGGTCAAATTTATTGTCCCATCCTCATTGCATTGATTCATTATAAAGCTAAGTGAGTTAGTTATTAATACGAGGGGGTGTCAAAAAATTACTGTAATTATTTTTTTGCTAGAAAATTCTGCTTACTTTTATTCAAATTCCATTATAGATCTTCAAAATAATCTCCCTCGGACAAAATACAACGAGCGTTCAGTCCACTGTTCAAAACACTCCCTTAAGCCCCTTTTTGATTGTCTGTTGAGTTTAATTTGTTGTTTAGCTCTCGATCACGTGCTGGATAAGCAACGTACTGTTACTGCGAATTACTATTGTGAAGTATTGAAGGGGCCATTAAGAAGGAAAATTGCAACAAAAAGACCATATCTTGATCAAATGGGATCTTTCACCAGGATAATGCACCGCCACATCGCGCCATCAGGACTCAAGAAACAATCACTGAATTAGGCATTGAGGTGATGCCACATCCACCTTATTCACCGGACCTAGCGCCGTGTGACTTACGCCTATTTCCTGGAGTGAAAAAAGAGCTTCGGGGTCGTCATTTTCAGAGTGATCGAGAGCTAATCAACGACCGATTAATAAATTTGGTCGATACATCTCTAATTTGAGAGGCTTTATTTTTAGCTGCTCTTTTTTTCTTCTTTTTCAAAGCTACAACCAATTTCATTTATTTTTTAACTAGGTAGAAGAGAAAGGATGAAGAAATTTACCCACACCTCTCGGCAGGTCCCTAGTTAACAAAGTCGGATTCATCTCCGTTTTTTTAGGCACTTTGGCCAACTGACTTTGTGTCTGTGGGATGAGAATTTCTTCCACTTTCCTCCTAAGAGTAATATTGAATTATTTGCGGCAAGCTGAACTCGAACCCAAGTTGTGATCAAACTTCACGCAGTTTAGCCATTTGCCTTCTCCATTTCAATATAGATTATTTTATTAATAATTGAAATGAGAATATCTGTCCTTCGTTATTCGACTACTTATAAAAATATCCGAAATACTCATTAATCTTCAAAGTGGTGACTTTTTTGCATATTTAAATTCCACAAGAAAGGCAGAATGACACCTGCTCTAATATTAGGACTTCAGAGATTCTATTTAATGGAACTTTGGAGACCCAACAATTGCATAGTTCAATATTTGGAATATAAATAGTTTAGAACTAGGGAAAAACGTTCGTTTTCGAAATTCAACTTCAGAAACAGGATTTATTTCTTTTACATATTCATAGTTATTTGGTGTATTCTTAAAAATAAAACAATTTTGACCGTTAAAAAATACATACCTGTTTTTATTATAGGTCCACTTTCAAAATTTTGCAAATAATAAATACTAATCTTTCTAGTTTCTTATTACCTTATATATCAATATATAAATTTATAATTTAAACATTTTTTTTAGTCCAACAGAAATTGTAAGCACGAGTTGGAGCGCTCTCTGCTGGAACAGCCAGAAAATAGGCATGAGCGGCAAGCTCAAAAATTTTCTGTTTTTTTATTAATAATTAAATAAAAAAGAATATGAATAAATATAATTATATAAAATATGAATTTTTTATATAAAATATGTGAAAACTAAATTTAGTTTTTCAAAATATCGAATATTGGACTTCGAATTATTTTGGAATTTATTAAAGCAAGGGCCAATCTTTAAATTAATAGTCGTTCATGGAAGTCATGAGTTGCTCACATCGGATACTTAGGCTGAAGTTCAAAGGGTCCTGGTCCCCTTATTTGCGGCCCTTTCTCCAACTATCACCATTTCTTTGTCTCTGAGTAAATCGACTAGTAACTCAACTATACTCTTGTGATTCAACAAATTTTGCTAACAGCCTGAAGTTGTGTTCCTGAAGATGTGGTTCATGAGAATGAATTTATTTCGCAGGTGAAGCTTGTTCCCATATGTAAATGTGCCAATTTAAGGACTAAGTGATGAGTCAATAACCCTGAATACAAGAAAAGGACCATTTACCCAATGGAGACGGCGAGGCGAGTGCGAATCTTCAGATGCACAGCCTTTGTCGGTCTTGTCTTGTCCCTGGGGGACAATTACATCGTGGAATGTCGAAGGCTGCTGCCTCTGCAACTGGGCTGCGTAAGCCATTCGAAATGCATTCCCCACGATGGCGTTTAATTCTTCGGCCTGGATACAAAAGATATCAATTAGTTAATTTAACATTATATTTCAATTCAAAATTTTATATAATACCAGTAACATCTTAAAATTAACTTATTAGAGACCAAGAAATAAGATGAGACATGAGTTAGGTTTATAAATATGCGCAGCTTGAAAAAAAATAAAAGAGCACGTGACCAGAAACATTTTCTAGACTCTAAAATTTGAGCAACTCGAGAGAGAATGTGGGGGGGGGGGGATAGTCTCCAGCCATGGAGTTCGAAAAGGAATAAAATCTCTCTTCTATTTCTCAAGACAGCTTTAGAAAAGTAGGCCCAGCAATCTTCTAAAGCCTCCCGATCATTTCAAAATGTAATTTTTGTACTTAATTATAATAAAATACAGTGATTAAATATCAGAATACTAATCATCGGGTTGTATCTTGTACGGGATCGCAATTTTCTTTAAGGCCTACTTCTTAAAAAAGTGAAATTGACGACAGAGCAAGTTCGAGTGATGGCCCTCAAAGCCGCCCGCATCCACTCTGGTTGAACTAAGAGACTCAACACATTTATACGTCGAAAACGGTTTAATAAATAAAAAATGAAATAGATGGTCTACTCAATGAATTCTATAACTACGTACAAGTTTCACTTCTCTAGTGTGTTGTATGAATATACGGTTTGATTTTTTTTAAAGGTACCAGTATTTTATTATTAAAATAAAAATCCCACTTTCAAATATTAACTTCAAATGATTTATATAGAAAAAAAGATGTAAGAAGAAATAAAAGAGAGAAGAAAAGGAATAGAATCCACTCTAATATGAACCTAAGTACACGTTTAAGCCAATGCAAAATCTCTTTTCCTTCGGGATGGTTTTAAAGCATATATTCGGATCGTCTTCACTAGTAGTGGGGGGAAAGCTTTTTTTCAAACCATCTATAAAAAGACTCGATATAAAGAAAGTTTAATATTAATAATATAACTTTCAAATTGAAAAATGTATATAGAAAAAATTATCTTTTATTGAACCTCAACTCAAAATGTTGTTTATTTTTTTTTTATTTATTTATTTATTTTTTTTTTGTTATAAATTTAATTAATATTTCAAGTAAATATTTAAATCCCCCTTGAGTAGGAGTAATTTCCTGCACTCCTACAATTCGTCGTTTCCGCTCTTCAAGATCACCCAACTTTCCCCTCATCTCATCTCGCAGCTTGGCCATCCCTCCCCTACATTCCCCCCCACCAAAGGAGTGGGAGTAAATTTCAAGCGCTCTAACAATTGGATTCTTTTCTTTCTAGGCCATTTCCCCTTGCCAAGCGCCTTGTTGCCCTCCCCTCTCTCCGTCTCAGCAGTGGCGCCGCGGCGCCGTCTCTCACCACCCCTCCGCTGGTAGACGAGAGAGGACGCTTACAAGCCATTGATACCTCCTCCCCCCGTTCCTCGAAATTTCAGGTAAATTTTATATTTTTTAAATTCTTTTTGCATATAAATGATTCTTTTAATTACTTTTAAACATTTTTATATGAAAATTTAAAAAAGTTTTAATATTTCGATTAAATATTCAAATTAGTATTAAAAGAAACAAAAGTTGATAAATCGTTTTAACAAGATCAATTTATGATTTTGATATTAAATGTCGATTTCAACTTAGTTGAAAGTTGAAAGACCTACCTCCTTTAACATTAAGTGAAATTAATTATTTTTTATACTAACAACGAATTTTTTTTTTTCAAAACAGGAAACCAACTAACAGCAACGGTTTATTCACCCATCCATCATTGCCAATTGAGAGGACTCTGTAACCAGCCATCTTGGCTTCTTCTCTTCAACAATACCCTGGTGATTATTTTTAATTCAAACAATAAGACTTATTGTTGTTAAATGATAAAATATTTATTACTTACTAACCGATTTCGATTAGCCACGATCTCATTTAACAATAAGTCAGAGTTATTATTTGGTTCAAATAAATAATTTTTAGATGACATACAAAAAATTAGATTTAAAGGCTGAATATAAATATGATCTAATTTATTTACTAGCTGCACAGCCCGACTTAAAAGGCCATTCAAAGGCTCTCTTTAAACACCCACAAAAAATTTTTATTTCTCTTGCTATATATGAATATCTTATTTAAGATTCCTATAATAACTAGCTGCAAAGCCAGATTTGGGCGGTTTACTCTGAAATAGCATTTTCACAAATTCTGAAAATTTTTAATTTCTCTTCATAATTTGTTTGTAAATATTTATTTCATTAAAAAACTAGCTGCTCAGCCAGATTTTGGAGAGTGGGCCATAAGAGGCCATCTATCCATATTTGAAATCCGCAAAAACTTTTTATTACTCATAATAGCCTAAGCTTACTTATAAATATCTTATCATTTAATTTAATAACTAGATGCTTTGTCAGACTGGGGCGGCCCAGCTGGGATCTCCATATTCGAAATTGCCCGACTTAAAAGTCAAAAGGTCTCTTTAAACACCCACAAAAATTTTTTATTTCTCTTGCTATATATGAATATCTTAAAATTTCTATAACTAGCTGCATAGCCAGTTTTGGGCGGTTTACTCGGAAACACCATTTTCACATTTTTAATTTCTCTTCATAATTTATTTGTAAATATTTATTTCATTAAAAAACTAGCTACTCAGCCAGATATTTTTCATAATAATCATCATATTTCTCTTAAGTGTATTTCTTCCCTTGATCCGTAGAAGGCCTACAGAGGTAAAGCATTAGCTTCATGTGCTCTTGTTTGCCTCCCGTTTTAAGTGAGAAATATTTATTTCAATTAAATTGGCTTCCAATCAAATGAAAATTATAGGGACGGGGTCGAAATGTTCTCAGATGCAAGACAAAAAAAAATTATTTCTTTTAACATTTTTATTTAAACTAGCTGCATAGACAGATTTGGAGGACCTAGTCTCTTTAAGCCTCAAAATTTTTTTGATTATTGTTATTACTTATAAATTTTCTTTTTTCTATAAAAACTAGCTATGCATCTAGACTTGGACGGCCCACTTAGAATTTGAATCTCACACCGAAAATATTTTTTATTTGACTTAATAGTTATTCAGATATATTTCATTTCTCTTAATATTTCAACTTCGAAGGCCAATTCAGCTGCTCTAAATAAAATTAGGAATATTAATTTTTTGTTTGTTTGTTTTTTCAAGAAATTACATTTCCATATCATTAATGAATATTATGATAAATGAATTCATTGGGTGTTATATTATCAGGTACAAGCCCTCAGGAGAGGAGTTTTTTTAAATCTTGAGGAATTTGTAATTTTTTTATCTAAAAATAAAATACATAAAGAGAATTATAGTATTTTTTGGTCCACTGGGGGGGGGGGGGGACACATACTAATTTGCTTCTGATTCTAGAATGTTTTCAAACTTTTAATAAAAGGAATTAAATTTTTTTTTTCAGATAGTCCTTGAACTTATGAGACAATATTTCTCGGACTCAATCTCCAGATGCTGTATTTTACCTAAACAGGCATCATCATACAGAACGAGACTTATATAAAAAGTTGGAGGGGTTATTATTACTTTATACACGAATGATGAAGGACATTACTCTTCGAGTCAGCTGGTAATTTTTTTTCTTAAATTAATTTTCAATAAAACAAATTTGACTTTCTATTGCCTATATTATATTTTTATTATAGAAAGCATTGTTTTTTTTTTATATAAGCTGAAATAGTTTTTTAGCGAAACTATCCAAAAATGTATTACATTTTATTAATTACTGTCGTTTTCTTTTCTTTCAGTTCCCGGTCTACTTTCATGAGATTGATTTGACTTCTGCCCTCTCTTCTGGAGTAACAAGTGAGCCTCGCTTCTGCTGCAACAATTCTTCTCGAGTAGCAACTGATCTTCTCTTCTAGTCTTTCTACTGAGCTTCTCTTCTCAAGGAACTTGAAGTAAGCCCAGCGATTATATTAAAGGAGACTCAGATTTTTTACAGTTTAACTAGAGTTGAGCTCTTCTTAAATTTTTACAGTCAAAAAGAGTCAAGTGATATTCTTTTAGAAATTGTTAATAACAGCGCTAGTTTGATGTCAAAATTAATATCGATATGATATTTAGGCCAATCTTAAAAATTTGAAAAAATATTATAAACCATATAGTTGGTGATATTTTTTTCAAATTTCTAATAAAGGAACAATATATCATTACAATATTATGTTCTTTAAATTAGATTAACTTGAAACTATGTTCTCTTACTAAATTTTTCCAAAAAAATCACCAAACTTAAGTTGACTGATGACAATTTTAGTTCTTCAACTCAAGTGTATCTGTAATGTAAGATGACAAAAAAAAAAAACTTAAATTCTTTTTACAACAATAATAATTTACAATCAAAGATAAACTTAAAAAGTTTAATATTTAAAAATAAATTTTTTTTAGATTTTGATCAATAGTTGAGAATTCGCACATATACACACACACTCACACACATATATTATGTAAGTCATGTGGTTCCCAACTTATTTTCAATTATAAACCGTTATTTATTCATTTTTGTATTCATAAAACGGATAAACGAAAAACGATTAACATTTTCAAAGACAAATTATGATTCTATTACTTTAATAATAAAAATAATTAAGAAATTTTCATTTTTCTTCTGAACGGGAATATCTTTAATTTTTTCATATTTGCACTTGTCCATCGTGATGTTGTAATTTATATTTAAATTACAAAAAAAAAAAAAAAAAAATGAAATAAATAAATAATAAAAATAAATTTAATTTTTATATAAAAAAGAACATCTCGTGGTGCAATTGCAATGCGCGGTGGTTGAGAACCCTGATTTGCAACTTGGTTATTTTCATTTTTTTACTATATTCTTTTATTAAAGTTCATTTATTTTTAATTAGAATTTCATCATTTACCTAAAACTACTAATTTCTCTAAATAAATTATGTAGATTTCTATTTTTTTCCGAATCATTCTTATACCGTGTGATTTTTTTTATATATAAATAAAATAAAAATTGTAATAAATAAAGAAAAAAAAATCAATTTATATATAAAAAAACAAAATTATAGATATTTGAAAATTTTATAAAAATTGATTATAAAATTCAATTTTCAGTTCAAATGAAGTTTAAAGATGAAAATAACTCTCTCAATCCTCTACCTCCCTACCCTTCCTCTCAAACACTCACACACACATAGGTATTTTAGGCCCCAAACTCTCTTCCTCTTTAGGTTAGGTTTCCTTGCTGCCTTTCTGCCTTTCTGCGAGATCACCAAGTCGTCATGTTATAAGGTGTGTTCTGCCATTCTGGCAAACATTTAGCTAATAGGTAATGAAGAAAGGGTGGGTTTTTAGCTTCAGGGCTTCTCTTTCAGTGTATTCTTCGAGCGATTCGATGGAAATGGAGGATGGAAATGAAACAAGGTATTTACATGCCCTCTCTATAGGAGTAGGAATGGACATAAGGCCCATTTAGATTTTTTAATTCTTTATTTACAAACTAAAAATTATATTTTGAATCAAATATTCAAATTAAAGAAATTTCATCAAAAAAGTTAAACAAATTAATTAATTGAAGCAGCCATTTTTAAACTACACATACACATAATAAAGCTTATAATATCAATATAAACACAAAAACCAAAACTAAACAATTTTGCTACAAAATGTATTATATTAATTGGCTGCAAATATTTTTACCAATCTGAGTCTCCTCTTTATTTTTAATAAGCAGATCCTGTCATCGATGATGAAGGGGACGGTTTCTATAAATTTAAATGTTTAATTTTCAAAATTTGTTTTTAGACTTGTTAAAATTTGTTTTTGTCAATTTTTAATTTCGAAGGGTTTTTTTTCAACTCCTAAATCCCCTCAGATCCGCTTATTTTTATTATTTTTATTATTGCTTGCGAAAAACGAGTAAAGCCAAGAAGTCTAAAAAAAATGGGAGTTTCAAATGCTTAAAAAATTACAAATTTAGAGATTCAGTACAAAAAATAATTTAATTTAATTTTATTTAAATTTAATAAAATTAATATTTTTTATTTTGTTTGAAAAATTTCTTCGAAAGTAGCTATCTTGTAAATGTAAAATGTTCAATTTTATAATTAATTAAGAATTTGATTTATATATAATAACTCCATTGTCTCTTTACTCTTCTTTCGCAAGCAATAGTTATATAAGTAAAAATTGTAAAAAGCAAAATAAAAATTAAATTTATAAAGAAAACTCACAAAAATTATAAAATTTTAATAAGCAAACACTTATTCAATTTATTAGGAGCAAAATTTATTTGATATATTTTGAAATTTTTAAAAATTATTTTTTCTCTATTTATTGAAACTTTAAAATGTCAATGGGTCTACTGTATTTTTTTATTCTGCTTTATTATTTCAATTGTTGTTAGAATTAAGGGACATTATTTTTTTGTAAATATTTTTTGTAAACTTGAGCTCTCTCGGATTTCCGTTCGCTAGAAAATCAGCATGCAATCAAAAATCACTGTTTACCCCCGTTAGGCGTTAGGCAGTCTAGAGTTTGGAAGGAAGAGACGAGTTCTTGTTTTTTATTTTTATTTTTTTTATTTTTGATATAACTCAAAAACCGAAACCTGTCATGTTTCATTGGATTCTTGATTCTGATCACATTGATTTCGAACAGCAAGTGAATATAAAGATTCTCTTGTGGAGAGTAATAACAACCTTTCGATAAATGATTACTAGATTTAGGCAGGTATTTCATCATCAGTACTCAGTTCAGTTCGGATCCTTGTGTTAAGATGATAAGTCCAATGAAAATACAACAAGTTTCTTCTATTCGGACAAAATTAATTAGGCCTTAGGCCTATGAAAGTTCTCTTCGGCCAAAATTAAATGCATGTCTTTCGATTTTTATTATATTAGGGAATGATAGAGGTGAGGGGGATCACTCTCCCCGGGCGCAATAATATTTAAATATATGGTCCCTTTAGCTTAGCTTCACTTAAACAACAATGATATTTGAATTTGGGAGAGTGGTCACACTTAATGAATATGCAATTTTTGCACTTCTAAAGCTTTTTTTTTAAAGATCTTTATGATCTTTCTTTTCTGATTTTTATGCATTTTATGCGAAGAATAAAAAGGAAGAATTGTGAGTGAAGTACGAACATTCATTCTTCGAAGACTATGAAGACCAAGAATACATATCAACAAAGGCAATACTCTATGAAGAAGACGCCTCCACGCCTCAACCTCTTCAAAAGAAGCTTAAATGTGTGAATTTGTGTTGTGTATTTAAAATAATATTTTTTATGTAAAAACTATGTATAAACTATTAAAAAAAATAAATGTTTCCCATTTTATTTTTCAGCCGAGGATGTCAACTTGTATTCATAATTAATTCATCAAAAGAGAATTAATTTTGAATATGAGTTTTTTATTTAACATTTTGAGATTTTTTTGTTTAGATAGTAAGCGAGCGATAGCAGAAACCAACACCTGAATGGATTTCTTCAAATGAATTTTGCCAACTTATTATGGTGCATCTTTATGAAAAAGTAATTATCTTTTTCTTATTTTTAATAGTATAGTCCTTGATATTGAATTTTTTTTTTTTAGAATAAAAAAAAATTCACACTTTTTTCTCATTCACACTCACACTAACACACACATATTCACACACAGTAGCGTATCCAGGTGGGGGCGAAGGGGGGCGCTCGCCCCCTCCGCCCAAGGCGAATCAAGCTTTTGGCGCCCCTCGCGCATCCCCTTTTTCCCAAAATCTCCGGCTTTTTTTTTGTAATTTCATAATAAATTCATTTTATATCACAAAACCGGAGAAAAATTACAAAAAAAAGCTCGAAAGAGATTCGAATACTAAAAAAAAAGAGGTCGAACGAAAAACGGCGCCCCAGTTGAGCTTCGCCCCCTCCGCCCTCAAAGGCTAGCTACGCCGCTGCTCCGATGCGGAGAGGCCCCGGGCCTTGGGGGGTCCGGTCAAGTGTATCAAAAAAAAAATTTAAATTTTTCTTTTTCCGATATCAGAGATCATGAAAAAGTTTAGTTTTTTTATTATAAATTTAAAATCTATAAAAAAAATTAAATATTTTAAAATTATTTTTCTTTTATTTGATGAATTATTTAAAATTTCGCTCAGGGGCCCACATCTTGTGGGTACGTGGATGGCGACCACGAGCTGCCCGAGCTGGGACAGACAGTCCTTCAATTATTTGTATGTCTGTCTCTTCCTTCCTCTTTTCAACAGGCGTCAGGCCGTACGACGGGCCTGCCTGTCCTATTTCTTCTGGTCGCAAAAACGCTTGATAGCGTTGGAGGGAAATAGTGAGGTCCGCCGACCCCGCATCGCGGGAAAAAGGCGAGAACAGAAGAAGAAGATGAATTATATATTAAATAAAAGATTTATGTTAAATATTATATACAATGTATATATAATTTCAGGGTTATTTTAAATAAAATTATTTTATTTTACATATATATTTTATTTTAAAATCTCGAATAAAATTTTTGTAAAGAAAAATCAATTAGCAATTTCGTTTTAGGGCCCCCCTAGTTCTCTGGGCCAGTAGCGTAAAGTCTTTTAGCTGGGCCCTCCCGCAAACCTTTATTTTGGGCCCCATTATTAGACCTTACAAAAAATATTTTTAAAATACAATATATCCCTGAACCCTGAGGGCCCCAGGCACTTTCAAAGACAAATTTCATTATATTTTTTTTTTATCTAAATTTTTCCGTTTTCACCGGAGCCCTGAGGGGATACTGTTTTTAGCCCGGTCCGGCCCGTGGGCCCCCCAAGATTCGGGGCCCCCTCGCATTGCGGGGTCTGCGGGGGCGTACGTTACGCCACTGCTCTGGGTCCTGTGCGGGTGCACCTGTTGCACCTGCCCTAGTTACGGCCCTGCTCAAGAGAGAGTCTCTCCGTCTGTAATATATATATTGTATTAATATTTAATATTTTCTATTTTCCACTATTATGGTTACGAGGTGATAAATATTGTGTTTTTGATTCAATAAATATTATCCGATGTTACAAGACTGAATTATTTCTATTTCTAATATATTACACCGTCGATTATTTATTTATTTTTTATTATGGAACGTACCACCTAATGTTTTTATTTGGATTTTTAAAAAACAACTAATTTAAATATAATTATTAATTCAAATTTCACTTATTTATTTTTAAGTAATTAATATATTTAAATGCTGTTTTTGGTTTTTTGAATAGGCCTATAGTTTTTATATCCGTTAACAAAATTTGTTTTATTTTTTGCCTAGCAAAAATAAAATACTAAAGAAAAAGCCAATTATATATATATAGTTCCCTGATCGGTCATAAGATGGCGCTAGAATAGTTTTAGCAGCTTGATAAAACAAATTTATTTATAAAAAATATTTTTAAAATATTTATCAATTTTTTACTAAACTAATTAGCTAAAGGGTTTACGAATTGAGAACAAGTGTAAAATATTTTTTGACTATATACAATAACAAATTTTTTTATTTCAATCAAAATGATGAATAGCATCGGTAGAGAAATCATTGGACGATGAGTATATCTGGGACGAATGATAATTTAACATATATTTCTTTTTATAAATTAAATTTATATGAATTAAATTAAAAATAAATGGAAAAATATCTAAATATCTATTATATTAAAAAATAATTAATAAAATCATTTATTGGTAGATTATAGATGGACAAAGTCGTTCTTTTTGAACAACGGGTCGTTCGCCGTTCGATCTCTGAAACGACCTGTTCTCCACGACCCGTTTATCGTTCTTTTTTTCACTGTCTCTGACCCCCCGTCTCATTAAGGACGAAGGTTTTTTTTTTTTAACATTCACACACTTTTTTCTCATTCCCACAGTCTTTTTCGGCAACTTTGGCTATACAAGACTTGACGATAACTGTTATTTATGGATGGGGCGTATATAGAAATTTTTTTCGGGGCAGGCCCGAACTGAAAATTTTTTTTTTAAGAAACTAAATTTTTTTGACACGAAATTTTTTGCGGAACATTTTTTCCTTTGCGGAACCAAAGTTTTCCATCCTGCGGAAAATTTGTTGCGCTGATGTCTGTATATTCCTATATATGTATATGTGTTTGGGAAATTTCGGGGGGGCCTGGGCCCCCTCGGCCCCCCTTATATACGCCCCTGGGGTCCAGGTATTTCTATTTAAACCATTTGGTATCCAAATGGCTTAAATAAAATCATCGGACTGCCTGGGGTCCGAACCCGTCGCGGGTTGGGTATAGAAGGTGAGGCAACTACAGCAAGCCCGGAGCATGAAGCAGGTTAATTTACATACTTTAGTGTTGAAAAAATATTTAATTTTATTTTAATATATCAAGTTAGATATTTACTAGCCCACAGAATAGTTACGAAAAAAATCAGAGTTCCAAGTAGTTGACTTCTCTCTTCTAAGGCCCTTTCAAAGCAGAGCAGCGACCAGGAAAAGTTCACAGCTCGTTCAGGGTAACAATATTCATTTGAGGCACACAAGTTGAAAAAATACCACTTTTTAATTAAAAGTTTAGAGAGATAATCTTTTTACGTGTTCACTGGTCAATGACCAAACTCCAAGTCCTTTTCAATAGAGTATAAAAAAGCTGCCCCCGAGTTTGGCGTAGTAGGTAGCGTGCCTACCTCCTATACCAAACGTCGCGGGTTCGGACCCAGGCAGTCCGATGATTTTATTTAAGCCATTTGGGTGGATTGTTTACGGGGTCGCAGTCTTGCTGGTCCCCAGGTCAATTTGGATGCCTCAGAGGCTTGGTTTGGTCTCTGAGAGCAGGAGGAAGGTTGAGTGTGTGTAATTGCGTTTGTGTTCGGTTTGGGTTGACTACGGGGCCTCAGTCTGCCTCCCCAAGTCGATGTGTTATTGGTTTGGTTAGTGGATGTGTTAGGAGATTGGGTTTGTTTCTGAGATTTGGATTGGGTGTGTGTATGTGTGATCGTGTCTGTGTTTGATTTAGGTTGACTTTGGGGCCTCAATCTGCCTACTCCCCCAGTCGATGTATTGCCGGATGTTTCCGAGGCTTGTGTTTGTCTTTGAGATGTGTTGGGTTGTGTGGTGGCGGTTTGCGTGTTGATGGTCGAAGTGATTTGTGTTTTGGTTTGTCTTACTGCTGTGGCGCTCGAGGTCTTGAATGCTCGCTGGCTAGCTGACGACTTCCCCCCTAATTCCATACTCTTGAAAATGGCTCCAAAAGGAGAGCCGAAACGTCGAGTAAATCTCAACATCACACGCGACACAACCCGAGAAAACTTATCTTCGCATATATATATATATATATTATATATATATATATATATATATATATATATATATGTTAATTACAACGGTTATCGTCTAAAGTCTCAAATGGCCTGAGTTGCCGAAAAGACTGTGTGAATGGGTGTGTGAGTGTGAGTGTGAATGAGAAAAAAGTGTGAATGTTTAAATTGAATTAAACCGTGTCTCTATAATTGGCATAGTATTTGTCGAAGTATTAGGGTATTTGTTGAAGTGTTGCTCGGTTGCGAGCTCGTCTCGAGGCAATCACTTTCGTCCTTTCTCGTTGACCTCTTCAACCATTTCCTCCCAATTCTTTTCTATCTTTGACCTAAATCAAAAAATTTCTCTTCTTATCCACTTTGCAATGCATATTTTTTATATATTTACTTTTATTGAAATATAAGTTTGATAGGCGTAGATATAAATATTTTTTCTATATTATTCACTTAAAAATCACTAATATAACATTTTTATTTTTAATTTAGGTATTGCAACCTCTTGGCAGTGGATTCTTGCCCCTCCCCTACCCCCCGCTTCTACAGGAACAGTCTAACACGCCTGTGTTCGTCTGATTGCCTATACCTTTGGTAGCCAATTCAAATGAAATACGTTTTTCTCGCTTGGGACGGGAAGCGAACCAGGGACCCTAGGCACGAGTCTTCTCTCTGAACCACGGGTCAAAGGCCAATTTCTAAATGAAATAAATTTTTAAGGGACTTTTAATTTCAATTCTTAACAACATAAAATTGGCTCTAATTATAACCGAGATTCTTAAATTAAAAAAAAAAAAAAAAAAAAAAAAACGGAAGTGATTAAATTGAATTATTTAAAAACGAAATGGAATCACTGAGTTCTCTATTTGTAAAATTTTCAAATTTTATTATTTTTTCATTTTATCAGTATATAAAAGCATTTTTTTTTACTTTCTCTTACTAAATGAACTATATATAGAGAGAAAGTATTGCGATTATGTCAAAAATTCGATGTCGAGATTTTGATGAATATACATGTTTTGAGGTTCCCTGAGTTCAAAAAAGTGGGTCCCGCAAATTGGTCTGTGTGTCTGTGTGTGTGTGTGTCTGTGTGTGTGTGTGTGGGTGGGTATGGACATTTTTAACCATGAAGGAAATGAACTACGAGGTTGAAATTTTATACTTAAGTAAAGCATCCCCCGAACTCATGTAAATAAGCTTTTAAACAAAATCGGCCAAAAAGTACTAGTACTTTACTGATGTACTTTTTCAGTTTTTTTTTTGTTTTTCTCAAAATTCGCTACAACGATTTTGTTTAAAATTCATAAATCAATTATTTTTTAGATACTCTTTAAAATGTATATCCTCATTTATCCAAATCTATTCAAATTAAATCGTTATTATTATTATTATTATTTTGTTACTTTATCCAATTGTTACTTTTAGAAATATTTGCTTTTGCCACTAAAGAACAGATTCAATGATGATCTTGGTCCAACTTTTCTTCCTTTTATTTGGTGTTGGCAATAGCCCTTTACCATTGTGCAGAGATTGATTTTAAAGCCTCCTTTTCATAAGACTTATGCTGAGCTGCTTCATTTTGTCTTTGTTCAAATATATTAAATTTAAGAAGCCCTCAGATTTTTAATAAAGCTATTTTGAGTTTAAATAAAATATCTGTAGAGATACCAGAGTACTCTGGTTGAGGAAATTAATCAAAATCTATTATTCAATTAAACATAAATCAGAGGAAGTGAACAGCATATAAAACTGTCTAAAGAGTCAAATTTAACTCTTTTTTAATAATTACATTATTAATATACATTTTAGAAAAATACCAATGTATTTTCTTTTTTTTTTTTATGTATTCATTTGGGAAGATTTCTGGCTACGGCCCTTTCACTCCCGATTTATTTTTAAATTTAAATTTAACCTCCTGTATCTAGGCGGTACCTTTCAAAACTTGATCTTACTTTAGATCAGGGGTAGTCAAGCATTTCAGCAGACAGGAAATAATATTTCCTTCCGAGACACGCGCCTAATTTTTTTTTTTTTTTTTGTAATGATTCTTAATGTAATGGTATTTTGCTGATATGTACAATAAAGTCAACATTTATGTTAATTTGAACCAACTCCGCGGGCCGCATCATGAATCGCGGTGGGCCGGATGCGGCCCTCTAGCCTCGGTCGTGTTGGTCACCCCTGCTTTACAGCCTCTCTGCTTTTAATGAATTAAAAACTCATACATTATAATTGTACAAGTTGAGATTAGTTTTAGCCATTCCTGTTTTATCACATTATAAATGAAATCTCAAAGGCCCCAAGATGCGGAATTGCAAGCCCTCAAATACGAAACCCGCGCCAATTGCTGTGGTGGGGGGAATAAGCGATGGCTTCCCCTCATTTCTCCTCCGTTCCCTCCCTTCCCCTCACTGGAGCTTGAGGACGCTACCGTTTCAGTAAAGCTTTGACCAGTGCACATTTTTAATGTGATTTTCTTTTAATAGTGTTTCGTTATTTTGCGAATCAGTAAAGTTATTTGGACAATTATTTTATTTTAAATCGGAGAAATTTCTACTGGCAAGTTATTTACAGCCGAGTAAATTACACTGCAAAATCGTGTAAGTAATCCAACTTTGCTGCTTTCATCCCATCGTCCATCTCTTTCTCCAGGTTATTAAATAAATATATAAATGTTTTTTCAGTAGCTAGAAAATTTTTCAAAGATAATTTGTATTGCAAAAAGATCTATTAGAAGCATTTCACAACCCAAATCCAATCGAGAAGCATCTGCCTCCTTTTCTTTTACTTTAATTAGTCATCAGCTATTTTTTCTTCTCATCCTTCTTGTAGCATGCATTTGCCGCCAGAGTGCTCTAGTGTCGCACATCAAAGATTCGCTGGCGCCAGTCAAAATAAAAGTTTGCATTTATTTTCAACTGGCGACAGCGAATAAAAATACCAAACAAAAAAAAAGAGAAACTTTTTCTAAAAAGATATTTTACTAAATAAATTTATTATACATTCATTCCTTTTATATTGCAATTATTTGTTTAATGTATTTATGATAAAAACAAAATAATTATTTTAATAGACTTTTCTTTTTAGTTAAATAATTTTCGAGATCTTCCTGGTATATATTTGAATAAGATATTAATATTCAATGAACATCTCGATTGGGACTTGACAAGTCATAGATATATTTAACTTTTGACCAGCGGCGTAACCAGCCTCTGAGGGCGGGGGGGGGGGGCGAAGCCCAACTAGGGCCGCCGATTTTGCAGGGGGCTCCGCCCCTGGACCCCTTGCTCGCCTTCGGCGGGCAAATTTCTTGCATCCGGTAATTTCCTCAGCGAATTTGTTTATATTTACATGTTTTTTAATGACACCTGTATGATTTTGTTTTGATTTTTTCTTTGCTTTTACGAAAAATGTCGTTTTCTTCTGTGATTATTTCAAAAACTATTCAGTTTTTGGAAAAATATCAAAGAATAAAAACTTTAAAATTGAGTATTTTATCATAATATTACAAAGAAATTGAAAATTTCGAAATTTCTGAAAAAACTTATTAGGAAAAGTACTACTTCCAAGTGACTTATTTACTCCAAAAGTTGATAGAAATCTACAATTTTAGTGTAAGGAGCATATACCAAATTTCATCTATCTAGCTGCTTTGGTTTTTAAGCAATCGTGTTCACACACACACCCAGACGTAATTCCAAAAGAATATACGAGAAAGTCTCGGGGGAAGTCATTCCCCATATTTTTTTTTAACACACACTTTTTTCCCACTCACACTCACACACACATGCACACAGTCTTTTCGGCACCTTAGGCCATATAAGACTTTGACTTTGACATTTGGTATCCAAATGGCTTAAATAAAATCATCGGACTGCCTGGGATCCGAGCCCCCGATTAGAGCCCTGCACGGGTACGGGTTGGCCCGTAGGCCCGTTATCCGCCCGGTCCGCGGGCCGGGCGGGCTTTGAAGGCCATGAAAAAATTACGGGCGGGTACGGGCGGGTAGCAAGTCTAAATAAACGGGTTCGGGCGGACGTGCATGCAAATGAAATTTTATTTAAAAATTGCTAGGCATTCGTTCGTTCATTCATTCACTAAATCTCGGGCGTGAATGGGTGGGTTTGAAAAAATTCCGGGCGGGCCTGAAGAATGGTAAAAGCCCTTTCATTTTGAGAAAATCGAAAAAAACTGAAAAACTACACCAGTAAAATACTAGTACTTTTTGGCCGATTTTGATTAAAAGCTTATTTTCACGGTCCCGGGGGTGTTTAACTTAAATATAACATTTCAGTCTCATAGCTCAATTCCTTCACGCTTAAAAAAATGTTGAATTTCAAAAAATTAAATATTAAGGCTTATACGAATCCTGAGTAAATCTCCACCGCCATAAAACATCAAATTAAGGCTTATATATTGCAAAATAAAAAAAATTTTAATTATAAAGCCTCTATATACGTTATTTATTATTTATGGAATTAAATTCATTTAAAATAGTAGAATTCAAATTGTAATAAAATTTTAAAAGAAAACAATCGATGAAAAGAATATGATAAAATCACATTCGCTGGGCTATATCTTAGAGGCCGTAGGGCGCCTATGCCAGTTCCGGGGGCGCCAAGGGCTCGATGCGCCTAGGGCGGGGGGGGCTCGCCCCCCCCTCGCCCCCCTGGTTACGCCACTGCTTTTGACCCAACAAAAACATACAGTGCTCAGAAAAATGTTAAACTTTTCTTTTTATTGTTTCAGAGAATTGATAATAAATTATTTTTTAGACATGACAGGCATTCCATTATATAATAGAAATAATACTTTATTTTCTTTTAACAACTTGTAGTAGCCCATACAGTATAGCTTGACAGTAATTTTTTCTTACTAATATTTGTGAATAACCTTCAGGATTTGGGAAATTCATGGATGGCTCTAGGATAGTTTTTAATTTCTTTAAGTTTAGGGGCCATTTTTGATGTTTTAGTGGTTGAAAAAAATTATTTGAGTTATGTCTGCCTTTGTCTAAGTCCGTAAGTTTCTGTGTGTGTCTGTGGCCATGATTACTTAAAAACCCATCGTTCTAGATCAATGAAATTTTGTATGTATTTTGTATTCTTACACTAAAATTGTCGATCTGTACCAACTTTTGGAATAAATCTATCAATCAGAAGTGGTACTTTATATAACACATTTTTCAAGCATTTTCCAATCCTGGGATGTTTTGCCATTTTACGATAATAAATTGAATTATTTCAAACAGTTTTTATTTTATTCATTTTTTAGAAAATTAAATGGTTTTTTGATAATTTTTTTTAGGGTATTCGAGAAATTCTGGGTGCAGTGGCGTAGCGAGGGGGAGCAAGGGGGTCATCATGCCCCGGGCGCTACTCACAAAGGGGCGCCAAATGGTCCGCAAAATAAAAAATTGCTGGATAATTTTTATTATAATTGATTTCTGGAAAATATATTTTAAATTTAGTGCCAGTGTAATATAATAATTTTGTATATTTTACATATAATATTATATGATTTTCGAATGGGGGGGGGGGGGCTCTAAAAAGTTATTGAGCCCCGGGCGCGAGTTAAGCACGCTACGCCACTGTCTGGGTGCTCACTCCCGATTTATTTATTAACGTAGGCCTATATTATTGCATATCATTGCATTTGCTTTACTCAAAGGGGTAATTAGCTTCAAGCGTTACTTGATAATTTCCAATGGAAGTTTATTTTGTTTTTGAGATGTCATTGAATATTGGAAAGATTTTTTGAATTTGGGAAATCGCCAGGAATCCTGGGTGCAGTGGCGTAGCGAGGGGGATCACTAATAATTAGAATTTTTTCCAAATTTAAAAAATAAAATACTCGATCTATTTCAAGATATATATCAATATTAATTATAAATTAATACCTAATACATATTTATAATTAATAAATCGAGTATATTAAATTACAAAATGTTTTATGAGAGCCTACGGTCGTCATAAATATTATTTTCAACATTGAATTAGGATGCCCGACATGCCTAGTAAAATCAATCGCCCTGTGATCTTTAATATATATATATAGAGCGAAAGATTTTAATTTTAAAATATTTTTTGGCCAATAAGATTAGAGTTCTATTTTATAATAGCCTACTATAAAATTAATAATTCTTACCTCTCCTACTCTGTCTTGTTGTTTAATCATGAGTTGATAAAATTACATATATGTACCTCCATGTAATACATTGCGCTTTCCTTGCTCTCTGACTGAATCAAACTTGACCTGAACTTCTCACCTGAACTAATTAACTTTTGCTCAAGTTTGCCTCATGGAAATGGATAGAGAAACATAATTGCAACCTATTCATATTCGAAATGTGAATTTTCGCCTTCACAAATTCTTTATAAATTTAGTTTCAATAAATGAGATAATTAGTTTATAGCCCTATTATACATTTTATTGTGAAAAAGTAGTGAGGGCTGCATATATATATAGTTGTTTATTTTGGTTGAAAAATTGTTTGATTTTCATCATTTGAATCGAAGAGGGAATTTTTCAGTTCATTGACACCCAAGCAAATATAAAAAGCTAAAATCAAGTGCTAGAGTTAATCGTTAAAATCGACCTAGAAACATCTAAAAGGCTCTCTGAAATGTTTGTTCCAGTAAAGTACAGTAAAAACCAAAAGGATATTAAGAATCAATGAAAAGCATTTACGCCAAAATGGTGCTTTGTGGTTCTTAAAATCGGAATTTTGAAAAGTCCCGTCTTAACTGCTAGGGACAGATCGTGAAGCTAAATTTTTTTAAAAATTGTTTTTACAAAAACTTTAATAAAAAAAAATCACAATTTGATTAAAATAAAAATACAAGGGTCTTAGCAAAATTCGCATAGAAAAAGATAATTTTTTGTCAGATTTTGTACGTGGAATGTCCCCCCTCCCCAAGCCTCCCCGCTACGCCGTTGGTTCGGGCTTGGCGGATGCTACAAAGGAATGCTGCGCAGCTAGTTATTATAATATTATTTAAACCCTATATGAAATTTGACATTTAGTTAAAAATTATTTCTCCTTTCGTTATCAGATGCCATTTAGGCCTATGTGCTAAATTTTAAAAATGTGATACAAGTAGCGACGAATTTATCGTAAATTAATTTAAATAAATACAGTATTATATTTTCAATGAATCAATAAAAGGTTTATTTTTATTTTAAGGGATAGCAAGCATCGTCAGTTCAATAGCATCAAGTGTTTTGAGATTTCATTGAATATTGGGAAAGTTATTATGAATTTGAGAATCGGCAGGAATAGCTCTTTCTTTTTAGATTAATTTATCTGGTTTCGAAAATAGAGTACCAATTGGTAAACGGAAACCGAAACCGGCTCTATACATTATATCCAGTCATTAGCAACAGGAATAATTAACATTCCTTGACTGTCGTTCAAATTATTTATGGAAATCGGTCTTTGCTCCTGAGAAGGGAAATCTTTTTTATTTATTCTTTCAATTGATATTCTTTAATCTGAGAAATTAATTAAATTATGTTTTTTTCTATTTCATTTATGCTCTTACCTATCCAAGGATGGGGGGGGGGTGCGAAATTTCACTAAAGGCGCTCTTAATTTGCATTTGCATGCCGTGTTGCTGAAAAAAGAGACTGACAGACACTTGTTATCCAGATAGCATTCGCACTCTTGTCTGAAAAAATATAAAATCTTCAAAAAGTTGCGCCCATATTTTTTTTTAAGGTGCAAAAAAACTTTTCTTTCGAATTTTTGTGCGCATCTATTGATCGATAACAAAATTACAATTTTTCCCATATTCTTCATTAAATTTTTCAAAAAATATCTCCTATTGAGTATTTTCCGAGTTTGTTTAGGACACTTTGATTTGAAATGTTTCATCAATTTGACATTTTGTTATTGATCACATTCACCATTTTTTTTTTCATACTGTTTCAAGTCCAATTTGAATTTTTTTGCGAAATGATCCTTTCATTCTAATTCTATAGTTTGAGCCACGTGAATTCAATTTTTTTCTTCAATCTTTAACTCTTATTTTTCATCCAATTCTTTATCCATTCTATTCAGAAATTTTTTCAAAACCAGCTTATTAATATAACAATCATTAAATTTTGTCAACAATAAAATTCTTTTTTTTACTTTGTACACCCTTAACACAATTTTTCTGATCCCTGAATGCAAAAAATATATTTTGACGATATTCTATAGTTCTTTAGCTTTCCAAAAAGCATTCGTTCCTGAAAATCTCTTAATAATTTACGAAATTATAAACAAAACAGTTATCAGTCTGATAAAAAAACACTTGGCTGCATATCTTTTAGGGGCTTTACTCATAGGAATACACCTTAAGCTATTATATAGTCTATATTTTTTTAACTATTTTGTTAATAGTTTCGTTAATAATCAACAGATTTTCATGAACGAATGCTTTTTGGAAAGCCAAAGAACTATAGAATATCGTAAAAATACGTTTTTGCATTCAGGGATCATGAAAATTGTATTAGGGGTGTCCAAAGTAAAAATAAAACTTGAAAAATCCGATTTTTCTAAACTTTTAGCCGTTTGCGGCACGTCTAAATGACCTCCGATTTGGCTGAAACATAAAATCTATATGTAATATAACTCTCTGCATATTTTTAAGGGGTGTCGCCTTAAAAAATTCCAGGTAATTCAAAATAAGATCCGCTTTAGAGCACATTTTCTCTATAGCTCTTAAACTGTACTTGATGGGATTTTTTTTTACTATGTTTGCTGAATTTAGAACTCGAAAATACTCAATGGTTTATGGTCTATCATAAAAGACCCTCAGAACCCTAGCCAAGGTAAATTCACATAGACAGTGCATATGTAGTGGTGAGTCAATTGGGCTGCCTAACTAGTAGGCGTCTTTCAAACAGGCTAGGGAGCAAATGTTTATGTTCGCCATGGTACATAAGAATCACTCTTTAGGTTCCAAACAATTTTTACATCGCAGGCCTGTGTAATCAACTTTAGATCGCCAGTGCATCAGAGAGTGATTTATAATATGAAAAATAATCAAAAGAGGATTGATATTCGAACAATGGCTTGTCCCTGAAAATGGCCCTAAATGTGACCGAAACGTCCCTGGCTTATATAATAATTTGAAATAAACCTAGCTGTTTCGCGCTCATTTCTTGACTTCACACTTTGATACGAAAATCATCAACTATATGCCTGCCTCAAATTTAAATATTGTGTTAAAGTTGAATGTTTCTTAAAGGTTAATGGATAAACACTTTTATTTTTCAATTAATTACAAAGAAAAGAATTTAGAATTTCGATAAATAGCAATCTTTGCTGATTTTTTTCTTTTTGACCTTGAAATGTCTCCCCTTAAGACATTATCTACCCTTAAGGGGGTGTCAGTGGGAGTTTCAGGTGTTGGATTAAAATCCCTAAAGATTAATCGATGTTGGCAAAGGGCCAATACCGTGTAATAGACCATCTCCCTCCGGCCAAGCTCAAATTTGACCCCCTCAACCTCCAAGTCGGACAACAATTGGTGAGATTGCCAAATGGAGCCCCCACCCTCTCAGTTTTTAGTAACAAGTGCTTTTTATCGATAGCCCAGAATATCGACCAGCCCCCACCTCCTCTTTTTTTAGGACGGGGTCCCAAGGGAAAATTAAATGCGATTTGACAAGCTTGAGGGAAAAGTAACAAAAGGAAGGCCAGCCACTCATCTGCTTGAGTATTGAGGGGTCACTTCATTTATCCGCCTTGATTTGTATCCTCCCGAACAAAAAAATTCATTAAATTAATTCTTTTCATTTATATATGGACGGGTTTACAATTCAAATATTTGAAAATGAAGATGGAAACCTTTGTTTGCAGAGAGTTGAGTGCTCTATTTACTAAATATGAATATATTTTTTTTATATAATAAATTATTATCGTCGTTCATTCATAATGTGTTCTTATAGTCAGTGGCACAACCAGGATTTCCTCCTGGGGGGGGGAGGGGGGTTGATTTTTTAAGGGCATGATTTTTTGCATGTTTGAGAGAATTTTCAACCCAAAGAGTTTATACAATTTAATTATATAGATATTTTAAAAAATACATATACTATTGATAATAAGTGATGTGGATGGATTTGAAAGAATAAATAAATTATTATGATTTAATAGGAGAATTAAATTCCCAAGGTTTTCTGTTTCAATAATTTATTAATTTGATATTAACACTTTATACGTATTTCGACACCATATGTGTCATCTTCAGAAGCGGATTATATACTGTTCAGTCGAAATACGTATAAAGTGTTAATATCAAATTAATAAATTATTGAAACAGAAAACCTTGTGAATTTAATTCTCCTATTAAAGCATAATGTTTCAACTAGAGCCAACGGTTACCAGTTTAAAATTAATAAATTATTATGAATGGGTTTATAAGAACGGGGCCTGTTTGTGTTTCAGAATCTCCATATTTTTTGTTATAGGATAGAAAAATGTGTAAATTATATTTTAGAAAGAAAATGTGAGAGGTAGGCCGTAAAGCAGATCTCAATCCATTATCCTTCACGGCCTGCATTTTTACTTGCTATAATATAATTACCTCTAGTAGAAAGCCAAAAAATAACTACAAGTTCTTTAAAACGAGGTTACGAATGTGACTTATTTGCTATGATCATTATTTGCATCAGCTTGTTTTCTAGTTTTTGATTCACTTTCTTTATAAAAAAAAGTAATATGCAGTAAATGTCAAAAATTCAAACAAGTGTATGTTACTAAATATTATGATCTGTAAAACGACATACTACAAGTTGAGTTGGCAAAGAATTGAAACGCGCTTTTCCTAATTAGGTCGAAAGAGTAACGGCATAGGCTTCTATCGACTTTCAGAATTCAAACGAATCAAATATGGTGATGCCGATATCACAACAATTCCACGTTCCTATTTCAATTGTTAGATGCAAGAATAGATAGTAATAAATGAAATGGTTTGATCATTAAAATAGCTATTTTGGAATCAAGCCTTATATGGCCCAGAAATCTTATATTTGAATTTCTTAATAATTGTTTCAAGGTCATATGATTGAGAGAGTTAAATAAAAATATTTTTACCCCAAAAAATGATCTTTACAAAGCCAGAAGAAGACTGATCTTTCGAACTTCGCAAGGAACAATTTTTGATGACTGAATTTTTTCGATAGCATTGAATTAGTTCTTTAGCTATTATAAAATTTCGAATACATCAATATTCAAAAAAAAAAAAGATTTAATAAAGTTGCAAAACCATCCTGATATTCTTAGTCAGGCCTAAGTTTAAAAAATAAATCTTGGAAATATAAAATATGAGATGGAAGAACTTTTTTAAAGCCTTAAGGACCCGCAAAATAATCTGTGAACAAATTATCTCAAGAACTAAAAGAGCTAGGAGGTTAAAATTTGATATTTAAGTTAGGTATCCCACTCAGCTTTTAAATAAAATCGGCCAAAGATTGCTGGTACTTGAATGATGTACTTTTCCAGTTTTTTCGATTTTCTAAAAAATTCGCTTCAAATTTTTCTTGCATTCAACTAGAACTATACTATTGACGAGTTTCATTTTTATTCGATGATTGTTACCAAAGATATAAGGAAATAAACAAGCTACACACCGACATAAATAAAAAAAAAATTGGGGAGTTAAATTTTTCACAACCATAGTACTTTTTCCTTACTATATGTATAATCACTAGTCGCCCCAGGGGGTTAGATGTAGTGAGGCCCGACCCTACTCCCCTTACAGAAAAAACATTAAAATTTTAATTTTAATCATACGGAAGTTGTTTATTAAAGAATTAAAATTAGTTTGAATTCTGAACTAAATCATTATTACCCCCAGGGCTGCACCACCCCTCCCCGACTCACCTCCTAACAATATCCAGAGGCAGCCACTGTGTATAATATTTTAAGAAAATAATATTAATGAAAAGAATGTTTAAAGGAAGGACACTTTAATTAATTAGTTGTAATACAAAAAAAAGAAAAATAGAATATAAATAGCCTTTGACTAAGGATTTTTATCACTGCTATCAAAGATTTGATTTCCTGTTTCTTTCAAAATAAATAATGATATCAAATTAATACTTAAATATTACAAAAACTAATGGACCAGCCAGAATGACAAAGTGAATGTTTCTAATGGAGCAGAATGTTAAGATCCAGAGTTAAAATATAAAACGTTAAGCGCCAGCTGCTGAGGTCTTCCAGCCGGATGACAAAGCAAGGTTGTGGTGCTGGATGTTGAGCCAGCATTCCCTAACATTCCTTTAGCAGACACTGGTTGCGCTGCGCTGCGCAGGTAGACAACCTGGGCTTAAGGATGCGTACCTGCCCACCTTTCCCTCTCTCGTGCTTTTTCAAATAAATTCTAATATTCAAAATGCATCTAATTAGAGAGATTAAAAATGATAGAATCAGCTAGGGGCCTTATGAACAAGAATTGTTTACAATCATCACATGGATATTGTTTTGTAATAATTAATATTCGTAGCAAATAACTCAAAATTTCTCTTTTTTTAATATATTAATTACACATGTAGCTAATCTGTGATTGTTAACATTTTTTGATCAGGAAG
>JAKCPI010013161.1:0-51398 GCA_023213315.1 Euborellia annulipes | reverse complement strand
CCTAAAAATAAAAACAATTTTTATTAATAGTCGAGTTGTTTTAAATGATACTCTATTTAAAATTAACGTGACAGTTTTAAATTTAAAATTTTTAAAATTATTCAGGGTAAAAAAATTACTTGATTGATTTATATTTACAAAGTTAAATATAGGGCCTATATGATCATTGAGAATGAATAAAACGCTTTTAGAATTATATTTTTCTATTAGACCTGTATATAGGTTGCTATTAATTCAATATATAATATTATAATACAAATAGCTTTTAGAATTGTGATTAATTATCGATCTATTAATCTAACTTTAAATGGGTCAGGGTTCTAAAGGCTTTAATTCATTGAGAATGTAGATTTTTTTTATGCCCATTTAAAAATCTAAATTAATATAACACTCATTGTTATAACGTTTCAACTAGATCCGCGGTTGCCAGCTTTAATCCACTGGGCTGACCTTTCGGTCTTGGTCAAGCAAGCTCTGAAGATGGACTTGGCCAAGACCGATAAAATATATCTAGCTAGCTGCAATTATTTTCTTTACATTAACGATTATCCACCTATAAAATACACATCTTGTAGACCTGGTATACTTTTGACACTCATGGGCTCACTTTTTGTAAGTACATGGATGACGACCACAAGATTACCGGAGCTAAGGCTGGCATTTCTTCCTTTCCATTAAGTCAGCCTTTTGGCAAAACGTTTTGCTCTTGGTCCTAACGATTTGTCCGAAAACGTTTTTTACTCAATCAGGTGTGGAGGTTTTGCCTTAGACTATAGAGGATACTAAATGCATTATAGCCGCAAAAGCTCACCTTCGTGCGGAGCAAGTTAATTACCATTTTAGGATATTCTTGTTGCAAGTGTGCAAGTGTTAAGATGCTAAAGAAGGACCTTGAGTTCAAATGAGGCTACTGAGGACCAAAAAAAATAGATTTGTGTTCAGATATTGAAGAAATTTGATTAATAGGATAGGTGTGTGCTTGTTCCTTGGCAAAGAGAAAAATAACTTTTAAGAGTGTTTTCTCCTAATATTTCGGAGACATTTAATAGCACTTCTTCATCAGCGGCTCACCCTAATGCCACATACAAGTTATAATTTCGTAGCGAAACGTTAGATTGGCAGGAATATGCATTACTGGTTGTAGCTATCAAGCAATAAGACGCCTTATTGTTAGGTTGTAAAATAGAAGAAAATCCTCCGCGCTTTACACCAAGTGAGCAAATACTAGATCTAACACTTCCATTTTTTTTTCTGTTACTAAAATTAGCAAAATCTCTAACATCTTTCGTTATTAATTATTGAAATAACGATTTCTTCCAAAATGTAAGAAGCTTAAACATTTACGGTAACTACTAGTATGTGACTAACTCTAGAATTTGAAAATGAGATTTTTCACCCTTATAGAGGATGTTACGGTTGCTCAGGGGCCCACATCTTGTGGGTACGTGGATGGCGACCACGAGCTACCCGAGCTGGGACTGGCAGTCCTTCTTTACATGCCTGTCTCTTCCTTCTATATTTTCAACAGGCGTCAGACCGTGCGACGGGCTTGCCTGTTCTATTTCTTCCGGTCGCAAAAAACCTATTCCGCCGACCACGTACTATGGGAATAAGGCTAGGAAAGAAGAAGATAGAGGATGTTATGAAGAGTACAGGAAAAATATTATTTGTTCGATTATAGCATTTACTGCCTACAGTGTGTTATTGATTTTTTACTTTTTTTTTTTTTAAACTCATGACTTCATCTAAATTTCGATAAGAAGAAGATTAACTAATTTATTATTTAAAAGGCTACATACACACAGGGTAGAGTTACAACTAAGAGCAGTGTCTTAATTCTGGGGCATGTCCAAAATAAAACTACGAGAAAAATAAAAAATTCGCGTCCAGCCATTAACAAATATTTTAGAAGAGTTTGATAAGCCGAATTCCATTGTACAAACATATCAAACCAAAATCTCGAATTGTATGCTGTTCAGTCAGTCAAAACAGATTTTTTTTTATTCACTTAAATATTATGCTTACCTCATTCACTGCAACCGAGCATACTCCACATATTAACGAAATTTTTATACTATTATAAACAATCCATCCTCCGAGATTATAATAATACCCTTCTTCATTATTTTCTCTCATACACTCGGATATGATAAGAAAAAAATTTACGGTTAATGAAATAAAAGCAACAGCAAAACACACAAGAACGATAACCGAAAATAACGAACTTATTTCTTCGGATAATTCGCACAGATGGAAAAAACTATTTTTATAATTAGTAATTTCATTTGGAATTTTTCGAGATTTTTTTCTTGTTGATATTTTGTTGTTATTACTCTTTTTGAATTTTATTAAATCGGAATTGAGTTTTTTCAAATGCAAATAAAGAAAATAAATCAGAGAAAGATAAAACGTGACTATATGAAAATTTTTAAATTCATATAAATAAAAAATAATTTCTATAAAAAATTCTTCTACGGTGAAATATTTTGATCCGAAAGTAATCCAATCTTTAATTACGGTGAAAAAAATAAATCCAAAAGTGACGATCATAAAGAATGGAAAAATTAAACTTACAATATAAAATATTCTTGATGTTTGTTCATGATTTAAATGATTTAATTTTGTTAAAACATTAGAAAGTGTTTTTAATCTAATTAAAATAAAAAGGTGAATTAAAATTTGTAAAATACAAATGAATATACCACCAATCGAATAAATATAATTTATAATTATATTTGCTCTCGGAGATGAAAAAGCATAGTATAAAAATAAAATTTGTAAAATAATTATTAATCCACTCCATATTAGATAAATTTTGGGTACGGAAATAATTCTTTGATGGTTAGTTCCTTGAATTGCGAAAGGAAAAACGCCAAAAATTCGACCAATGATTATAGAAATACGAAGAGAAGCACACAGATCCATTTTGCTACTATCGAGTACTACTTAAAATCGAACGTTTGATGCGAGATAAGCAGAGGGTGGTGGTAGAGAGAGATTAGACATGAACTAATTAGTTAGCACTTGATCAAATTCAAGGTTAGTAAAATATAAATTCTGCTCGGACAAAATCGTTTTATCGTCACTATCATCTCCTATGTTTATGACGGAATAAAGAACCATTTTTACTTTCTCTTACCTCTATATATGTTAATATATATATTGGATTCATGTCAAAAATTCGATGTCGAGATTTTGATGGATATACACGTTTTGAGGTCCCCTGAATCCAAAAAAGTGGTTTTCGCGACATGTCTGTCTGTCTGTGTTCAATTTTAAGCATGAAAGAATTGAGCTATGAGGCCGAAATTTTATATTTAATTTAGACACCCCTCTGGGGGGTGAAAATAAGCTTTTAAACAAAAGTACTAGTACTTTACTGATATACTTTTTCGATTTTCTCAAAATTCGCTGCAACGATTTTGATTAAAATTCAAAAATCAATTATTTTTTAGATGCTCTTTAAAATGTATATTCTCATTTTGCCATTGAAATCTTTTGAATACCACTTTCTCTTGTATTTCATAGGAAAAAAAATCTGGTGTGACTGGCGCACAGCACACAACTTTCTCTTACCTTCGCTAAACGAAAGTTGTGTACTGTGCTTGTCACACCAGATTTTTTGTGTCGACATGTATTTAGATTCTGACAGTATGGTTCATTCGATTTTCAAAATGTAAATAATTTTTCATTATTATTTTTTTTTTTTGGGTTTTTTTTTTTTTTTTTTTTTTTTTTTTTTTTTTTTTTTTAAAAGAAAAAAACCAACACACACACACAAAAAAAAAAAAAAAAAAAAAAAAGGAAAAAAAAAAAGAGAAGAAGAAAAAGGGGGGGGGGGCGGGGGGGGGGGGGGGGGGGAGATGTTTTTTTTTTTTTTGGGGTTTTTGGGGTATTAAAAGAAGAAATCCTTTTCAAAAAAAAAAAAAAAAACACACCCCCCCCCCCCCCCAACAACCCAAAAAACACCCAAAAACATCTTTTTGGAGGGGGGCCCAGCAACCCAAAATCGGCACTATTTACAGACCAAACTTTCTCTCTCTATGGGTCAAATTTATAAGTTACCTGGCCAAACATTCAATTATCCTCCTCTAGGAAGTACATGAGTAAAGTTTGTCCTTCAGCAATTTTCAATGGCTGAAGGACAAACACCATGTATTTCCCCATAGGGAGGCTATTTTAATGTTGGGGTAGGTAAGTTAAATCAAAACAACCCCTTCTATATATATATTACATATATACATAGGTAAGAGAAAGTAATAGGAGAAATGTTTGTCATGGTAACAAAATATAAATATTTTCCCATGTTTATATCTTGAATTTTAAAATATCGACGGAAACTAAATATATCTCTACACAAAAAAAAACTGGTGTGGCAAGCACAGAACACAACTTTCGATTACCGAAGTTAAGAGAATGTTGTGTGCGACCAGTCACACTAGATTTTTTTTATAAGGTTTATTACATTACTAACTAGTAAATCTTCTCACAAATAACTTTTTTTAAATAAAGGTTTTTTTTTTTTTTACCTGTTCTTACTATTCGCCCGATTTCATTCTCATCGACTATCTTGCGGCCATTTTGTTCGTCGTCATTCCCCCTGATGCTATGCTTCCAACATTCTTTCTCTTTTCCGAGGATGCCTAGTTCGAAGGGGTTTGGGATTTGAACGAATGCTGCTAGTTTTCTTAAATTTAATAGGTAGAATAAGTTGCTATTATAATTCGATATATTATTTTTTCACCGAAAAACCTTTATACTCGTATTTTATTTTTGATTTAAATTGTTTTTACTGGTCGCTACCATTGGTCAAAGTTTTTAAGAGTGTTGCCATTTAAGGTAGATTAGCTTCTCCTATCTTTCCAGTAAAGTGTTCTCCAAACAATTTTGAAGGCAAAATCAGAATATACAAGAGCATCTAAAAAATAATTGATTTGTGAATTTTAATCAAATTCCTTACAGCAAATTTTGAGAAAAAAAAATCTCCAAAAATACATCAGTAAAGTACTAGTAATTTTTGGCCGAATTTATTTTATTAAAATTATAATGCTGATTTGAAACAATTTAATTTAAACAAAATTTTCATTACCGCATTCCCCTTCGCGCCTCTTGTCTCTGTCTCCCCTACATTGAAATTTTCATGCCCTTACTTTTTCAAAATTCTCGGACATCCACTGAGTATTTCCGAAGTAAAAATATTTACTCCCCGCGCGTATGTGAATGTAAATACGGTATCTCAAAAAAGTGAAAACTTTTAAATTATGTAACTTATCCCTTAAAATTCCAATTTTCTAATTTATTTCACTTGCAATGGGTCGTTTTGATAACTTACCTACCCCAACATTAAAATAGCCTCCCTATGTTTGTTCTTCAGCATTAAAATAGCTGAAGGACAAACACCATGTATTTCTCCATAGGGAGGCTATTTTAATGTTGGGGTAGGTAAGTTATCAAAACGACCCATTGATTGAAAAAATTTGAAAAATAATTAGGAACGAGGCTTGATAAAGACTGAAATAGAAATACAGTATTCAAGACAGGGGCGTATATAGAAATTTTTTTTGGGGGGGAGGGGGGCTGAACTCAAAAATTTTTCTGCGGAAAATTTTTTTTTAAGAAACTAAATTTTTTTCAAACGAAATTTTTTGCGGAACATTTTTTTATTTGCGGAACCAAAGTTTTCCATCCTGAGGAAAAATTTGTTGCGCTGATATCTGTATATTCCTAAATATGTAGACTATATGTGTTTGGAAAATTTCGGGGGGGGGGCTGGCCCCCTCGCCCCCCCCCCCCCCCCTTATATACCCTGATTCAAGAAAGAATAATGAATGTTTTAAATCATCTGATTATTTATTTATTTATTTTTATTTTTTGCTACCTTTAAATAAAAGAGAATAGAAATAGATTACTTCTATTCATTTAGATAATGAATTCTTATTAAAAAAAAAGAAAATATTTTTATTTCTGACTGTTTGGATTAATAGCCTAAATAGTAATTATACTTTAAATACTTCTATTCTTTCGTTTGTGAAATGATATAATAATCTCTTTATGCTCACACACACTCTTACACATCTCACACAGACGAATAAATATAGATATACTTTTTTACATAGTTTTGAACTTGTTACCGCAGGTTCAGGACGGCTTCAAACTTGGCTAGGAGGTCTGTGTGTTCTTTAGTAAAGTGAGAGGTTCGCCACAGTTGACATCCCTCAATTCAACGCTGGTCGATTTTATCTCCAGAAATCCTTCAATCGGTGAGTAGGTCATGAAATTTGTATAATTCTAATTCATTTCTAAATTATATATATCCTGATATATAAATCTTTGACAAATTCAACAAATTAAGTATTAAAAATAAAGAAAAGAGCCGCGAATGCAGCCATAGGCCTATTATAAATATAGCGGCATTCGCGCTTTTCTTTATTTCTTACTACATGATCTATTCAGCTATACACTTCACTCCAAAATAACGAGATTATTTCATTTTATTTCGCGGGGCGGCGGGGGATGATAGGTATAGGCGATAGGTAATCTCCCCCTCCCAAATGAATAAATTTTAAAGAATATAATTTCTAACAATATTTAAAATTTTGTGAATATTTTTCATTTTAGCCTTTGTTGGATATTCGTTGTTGTTATTATTTATACCTTGAGGCGCCTACTAATGTTTAGCTAGTTCGTTTTGCTAGATCCCTTGATTTGTTTTTAATATAGGATCCGACAGAGAGCTAAACTTATTCTTGTTGATTTCTTCCATGAACAATTCATAAGGAGATGCGGTCAGATCTGATTGAAAGATCAAAGCCCAGGTTCTTTGTGTTGTTTTTTGTTTTTTGTATTTTGCGAAAATAAGTCTTTTGTTGACGCATTCGGGAGTCTGATATGTTTTTTTTTATCTTTGAGGGTTGGTGTGATGTGACTCTATGGGCAAGCGAGTCAGGGAAGGGTTGTAGTTTCTCCAGGAATAGCCTGGAGGCCTCAAATTGCAATCCTTGAGGCTAGGAACCCGAGGGTTTCACCAGCGGCGTAACTAGCCTTTGAGGGCGGAGGGGGCGAAGCTCAACAGCCGTTTTTCGTTCGACCTTTTTTTTTTTAGTATTCGAATCTCATTCGATCTTTTCTTTGTAACTTTTCTCCGGATTTGTGATATAAAATGATTTTAAGGAAAGAACTGGAGAATCTTCCAATTGTAATCTAAAATGATTTTATTATGAAATTTCAAAAAAAAGCCGGAGATTTTGGGAAAAAGCCGAATAAGACTTAGTAGTGTTTATGCAACTTAAAAAAAGTCCAGCAAAGTAGGGTGGCGCGGCTAGTTAGGAGCTTATTAGAAAATCATGTTTGTGTATCTGTGTGTGTGTAAAGATTTGAGGCATGAAGGAAATGAGCTACGATGTTGAAATTTTATTTTTATATTTAAGTTAAAATTTTTCTAAGTCATTTCGGCTGCAGAGGCCATTTGACTTTTATAAATTTATTGCTTATTTATCAAATACATGTATCGATGGCTTCCGGCGGGCGTTCAATGGTCTTGTTTTTCGGGATATTTAAGTTAGGAATTCTCCCAGATAATTTTGCCTCAATATAAAAAATCAACGTCCAAGTTAGGGATACCAGAACCAAGCAAACTTTACTTTTTTTTAGGTTTTTTTTAATTGAATTTTTAAAACTACAAACGTTGACCAGATAATAATAATAATAATATTTATCTTATCTTATTTTTCAATACATAAATGTACTTTGACAATGAAAAGTTGACCAGAAAAATATTTTATACAAATTAATAAAAGTTTGCTGGTGGTACAGCATGCTGAACACCAAAACTGTCCAAGTTAGGGTATATGACTGTAATTAAAAACACCAAAACTGACTGACTGACTGTAATTAAAAACACCAAAACTGTCCAAGTTAGGGTATATGACTGTAATTTAAAAAAATCTGGTGTGACTCTCGCACAGCACACAACTTTCGATTACCGAAGGTAGCTTTTTCGTGACGACATATATTTAGTTTCCGCCGATATATTAGAATTCACGATGTAAAATTTATAAGTATGAATATGCAGTCCGATAATTTTATTTAAGGCATTTGGATACCAAATGACTTAAATAAAAATGCCTGGACCCCACAATTGATATATTAAACATACTGATTATCGTAAAAAGTCTTAAATGGCCTCAGTTGCCGAAAAGACTGTGTGAATGTGTGTGTGAATGAGAAAAAAGTGTGAATGTTTAAAAAAAAAAAAAAAAAAAAAAAAAAAAAAAAAAAAAAAAAAAAAAAAAAGTATGAATATAAATATTTATATTTCGTTGCCATGGCAACCATTTCTCCTATCTCCTCTATAAAGTACAAGAGTAAAGTGGTTTTCAGAAGATTTCAATAAGAATATACATTTTAAAGAGAATCTAAAAAATAATTGATTTATGAAGCTTAAAAAAAATCGTTGAAGCGAATTTTGAGAAAATAAAAAAAAAAAAAAACTGAAAAAGTACATCAGTAAAGTACTAGTACCCTTTGGCCGATTTTATTTTATTTTTTTTTTTTTATTTTTTTTTTTTTTTTTAAACATTCACACTTTTTTCTCATTCACACTCACACTCACACACACATTCACACTGTCTTTTCGGCAGCTCAGGCCATATAAGACATTTACGATAACCGTTATTTATGAATTTATATATATTAGGGTCCAGGCATTTTTATTTAAGCCATCTGGTATCCAGATGGCTTAAATAAAATCATCGGACTGCCTGGGGTCCGAACCCGCGACGTTTGGTATATGAGGTTAGCACGCTAACCTCTACACCACGCCCCGTGGGCCCGATTTTATTCAAAAGCTTATTTTCAAGGTCCAGGAGGGTATAAAACTTAAATATAAAATTTCAACCTCCTAACTCAATTCCTTCATGCTTTAAATTGAACCCAGACAGACAGACACACAGACAGACAGACCATGTCGCGAAAACCACTTTTTTGGATTCAGGGGACCTCAAAACGTATATATCCATCAAAGTCTCGACATCGAATTTTTGACATGAATCCAATACTTCTCTCTCTATATATTAACATATATATAGAGGTAAGAGAAAGTAAAACCTTTATGAAAATACCAATAGGACTTTTAGTCTATGCGTTACAAATTGACAGACTATGTTTTTTAAATAGAATAGATAGAAAAAAGTGAATTAAGAAAAAAAAAACTCAAATCCAAGTAAAAACAAATTTCCTATGTTTTTTTAAGAGTTTTCTTAATTAATGGATGCAATAATTTTATTGCCTTCATTTCTTTGCTTCATTTAAATAAATAATCTCAAATAGAAGCTTTTAACTAATTTAACGAATTTTATTATTTCTTGATTTGTTTTTTCAAAACTCTTGTTTCTTTCAACTTAGAAATAACATATGATGTTAATTAATTTTATTAGACATCTCCTATAGAACTTAACTTTCATTTTAATGAATCTTGTGTTTTTTTCTCTTGTTAGACAATCAGAATCATTTATTTTAAACATTTGAAAGAAACCTATTTTTTAATAGTTGGAATGTGAGAAAATTCTAAATAGTTATCACATACTATCATCTGGACATATTTATTTATACCAAAGGGTGTCACGATCTTTACATACGGTCCAAACTAAACCATTCCTTTTTTTCTTATTTTACATTTATGAAAATATAGCCTAAAAAGAGAAAGTATTGCGGTCATATCAAAAATTCAAAGACGGAAACTAAATATATCTTCACATAAAAAAATCTGGTGTGATTCAGGACACAATTTTCTCTTGCCTTCGGTAATTGAATATTGAGTTCTATGCTCTTTGCCAGATTTTTGTGGCGGCATATATTTAGTTTCCGACAGTACGGTACATTTGAATTCAAGATAACATAGAAAAATATTTATATTTTGTTACCATGGCATCCAATCTCCTATTCTTTCCTATGAAGTACAAGAGTAAAGTGTGCTTCCAAAAATTTTAATTGAGAAAACATATCATTATTTTATTAAAATTAGGATCTCAAACCAGAATAACAGCGCAATCAAGTCGGAAGATCGCGATTGGCGACCGAAACCTCGGCGAATAAAAAATTAAATAAAAATTTTTATTAAAATTCCTGGCAGCAACGTCCTTTCGAATCTTGATTAAAAAATAATTTTGATCTCATTTAATTTCCATCTTGGAATCTGTGTTTTTTCTTGAGAAAAAATATATTATAAATTTTAAAGAGTCCTCCGGGTTGGAGTATGGGTTAGCGTGCTGGCTTTCTAAACCAAGGATAGCGGGTTCGTACCCCAGACAGTCCGATTATTTTATTTAAGCCATTTGAATACCAAATTCATAACATACGAGAACATGACCTAAGTTGCCGAAAAGACTGTCAATATGAGTGTGAGTGGGAAAAAAAGTGTGAGTGTTAAAAAAAAAATTATAGAGCTAAAAAGCAATTGATTTATCAATGTTAATCAAAATCGGTAGATCAAATTTTGAGAAAATCGGAAAAAAAAACTGAAAAAGTTCATCAGTAAAGTACTAGTACTCTTCGGCTCGGATTGTACGTAGAATTTAAATTTAGATTGTACCTAGAACTTAAATATAAAATTTGAAGAATTAAAGTGGCTGTTGAATTTAAACAGTAGATAGGAAAGGAGCGTGCAGCTAGGTAACAAGTCTCCACGAAATTAAACTCTCTGTTAAGGAAACAGTTTCGGTTTTAATTCATTATTTATTTCATTAAAACCGAAACTGTTTCCTTAACAGAGAGTTTAATTTCGTGGAGACTTATTACATAGCTGCACGCTCCTATCTACTGTTTAAATATAAAATATTCAAACTCATTTCTGTCATACTTTATTTTGGTCACAGACAGACACAATTTTGCAGGACCCACTTTTAGGACTCAGGAGTTCTCAAAACGTATATTTTCATCAAAATCTCGACATCGAATTTTTAACATGAATTCAATACTTTATCTATATAAATGATTTAGTGTAGGTAAGAGAAAGAAGCACAAAATAATAAAAGGACCCAACTTTCGATTACTGAAGGTAAGAGAAAGTGTGGTCAGTAACAAGAGATTTTTAAAATAATTTTTTTTTTTTTTTAAATAAGAGATGCCACGAACACCTGGTAAAATAACTCCACTATTGGAAAAAAACAAGTGGGTGTTGGGTAAGAGCAAAGACCTCAGATCTTGTGAATGTATATAATAGGTCGACTTAAAAGTAAATAATCCCTTTGTTCGAAATAATAAAAGGAAACAATGGAAAAAGTATTCAATATATCTAGCAAAATGGGGTTTTCCCTAAAATATTTTTTGTATTCATGAAAAAGAAAGATTTTAATTTGTTTTATTATTCAAGAAAAGTAATTATCGGTCTTAGAAAAAAATATGTCAGTATGTTCTATTCAAAAATTGTATAGCTAGTCAGTCAATGGTCAGAAGGTTCAAAGAAATGTATCTCAAAAGCTTTGATTTAACGAGGGAAAATTTTACACTATTTACTCGGGGTAACTTAAGGCTTTCATTAATTAGGTTTATGAGATCCCCCCCCCCCTTTTAGGGGTAAGTCTTTTTAGTAAGAAACATCTCGGGGATGACGAATATTCATGAGATTTCAACAACCAGTGGAGTGATAAAATTTTTTAAGGTACAGTGAGGCACAATATTAAGTCCCACCCATGCGTTTTCTACTTGTGATTATTTTATTTGAAGGAGGTATATAGCTGAGTGTTGATAATCAAATAGGAAGAATAAAATGAGCAAGCAGCTAATTATATTTCATTTTATTAAAAAACCAGGGCCGACGTTTCGGTCACGTATGGGACCATCTTCAGGGCTACAAATGAAGAAAAGAACATTTAACAGATAGATACAATCAATTACATAAAAATTTTTCATTTTCATTTTGTTATTATGTTTATAATTACCCAGGTTAATGTCTGAAAATACATATAATCCTCGCCAAGTTATATTGGGCATACACAATTGCATGTAGCTTAATCATGACAATGCCTCAAATTATGTTGTTACAATACCATGGACAGAGAGTGAATGACATTTTTTATTAAATTTCTCTTCCTTATAATAGAAAGTTATTTATATATTTATATATAAATTATAGATAAATACTGTTATTCTTAATATATGATTAAAAGAAAAAGAAAAAAGGAATATTTAAAACAGTTAATATAGACACTCCCATTTTGATACAAATAATCATTCAATTCATTTTAATAAAATAATAATGATATTATAAAACACCTTTATAAAGCCTTATTGTTGCATTAAAGTCTTTTTTAAAATTTACAGTATTGTTAACCGAAATGTAAATATTTTCTAAAATTTCTCGCTTAAACCTATTAGACTCAAAGGCCAAAATCTGTGTAGAATCAAAATCAAAAATATGGCCTGTCTCAAGTGTGTGAGCTGCCAAAGCAATATAGTCTTCATTTTTCGATATATTATATTTATGTTGATAAATCCTTTTGTGCAGATATTGACGCGTCATACCCACATAACACAAATTACAATTTGTACAGTCAATTTTGTATACTAAATTACTATTTTTTAAAAAGGGTGTAGGTGTTTTGTTATTAAATACACAGGTTAGAGTGTTAATAGGTTTAAAACTAACTTTTAATGCAGGGGCTAGACCATTAATTAGTCTTTTTAGTCTTTCACTTAGGCCCACAATGTAGGATAAGCTCCTATAAACAGGCTGGGAGGTATCACTTTGTCCATCAGGCACAACGGTCGGCGTTCTCTGGTGGGCCTTCAATCTGTGATTGTATAGATTGAATATCTTCTCAGTAAAATGCCACGGGTAATTGTTTATTTTAAGTAATTGTTTCACTTTACTAAACGTTTCGGCCTTATATGGTTGATCAGACAACCTATCTGCTCTAAGAATTAAATTAAAAACCAAATTTTGTTTGTGAATGAGAGGGTGGTTGGAAAAATAATTTAATAACCGGTCAGATTTCACATCCTTCCTATTCCATTTTGTGTAAATCTTGTTATTACATCTAATTAGTTTCAAGTCAAGAAAACTTATTACGCCATCCAATTCCAACTCTTCAGTGAATTTTATATTTTCATCCAAAGAGTTAATGATATCCAGAGTAGGAGCAACTTCATTTTTTGGCAAAGCTGTCACTATATCATCAACATATTTATAAAGAAAAGGGACCGTGTAGGGAAAAAAATTGTTATAATTTTCAAAGAGATGATCCATATAGATATTCGCTATCACTGGTCCCAAACTGCTACCCATGGCCACACCCCTCTTTTGCTGGAATACCCTGTCGCCAAAAACAAAGTAGGCATTATCAAATATCAATTTCAAAATCTCAAAAAATTGCTCCTTATCTAACTTAGTGTGATCTTCAATTAGGGACCATTTGTTAAGAATTATTTTGTAAGCCTCATTTAAATCAATGTTGGTAAATAACGAGACGACGTCAAAAGAGACTAAAATTTCGTCATTTTTAAGAATGACGTTTTTCAATTTCTCCCTAAAAGAAAACGAATCTTTAATGTTGATGCTATCAAGAGGAATCTGATTTAATATTCCGACCAAATATTTGGATATTTTATATAAAGGAGAGCCAACAGTTGTAACTATAGGGCGCAGAGAGTTATTTTTATGTGTCTTGACTAGGCAGTAAAGCTTAGGAGCAATTCCATTATGAGTGATACAATTATTCAATTTGAACTTCTCATCACCTAGGTCATTACACGCAATAATATTTTTAATTAGACTATTCACTTTATTTTGTAGAACATTAGTTGGATTAGTTTTTAAAACTGTGTATGTGTTTTCATCACTAAGTAATAAATTAGTTTTATTAATATATTCAATTCTATTCATTATGACGGTATGATTAGATTTGTCACTTTTTACAACAATAATTTCATCTTTATTATTTTTATAAAATTTTTTTGTTTCAATTAGATATTTTTCTATTAGCCTACTATTAAAATTAAATGATTTGTTTGAATTAGTAAAGTTAGTAATTATATTTACCGCTTTGGAACGCGCTTCATCAATTTTATCAGTTGGCAAATCATTTATTATAAATTCTGTATCAGTAATTAACCTATACAATTGCCTTTTTGAGTTGGAAAGATCTAAAAAATTGTGTGTATGACATTAAATGAGGCTTACAAAATAATTCTTAACAAATGGTCCCTAATTGAAGATCACACTAAGTTAGATAAGGAGCAATTTTTTGAGATTTTGAAATTGATATTTGATAATGCCTACTTTGTTTTTGGCGACAGGGTATTCCAGCAAAAGAGGGGTGTGGCCATGGGTAGCAGTTTGGGACCAGTGATAGCGAATATCTATATGGATCATCTCTTTGAAAATTATAACAATTTTTTTCCCTACACGGTCCCTTTTCTTTATAAATATGTTGATGATATAGTGACAGCTTTGCCAAAAAATGAAGTTGCTCCTACTCTGGATATCATTAACTCTTTGGATGAAAATATAAAATTCACTGAAGAGTTGGAATTGGATGGCGTAATAAGTTTTCTTGACTTGAAACTAATTAGATGTAATAACAAGATTTACACAAAATGGAATAGGAAGGATGTGAAATCTGACCGGTTATTAAATTATTTTTCCAACCACCCTCTCATTCACAAACAAAATTTGGTTTTTAATTTAATTCTTAGAGCAGATAGATTGTCTGATCAACCATATAAGGCCGAAACGTTTAGTAAAGTGAAACAATTACTTAAAATAAACAATTACCCGTGGCATTTTACTGAGAAGATATTCAATCTATACAATCACAGATTGAAGGCCCACCAGAGAACGCCGACCGTTGTGCCTGATGGACAAAGTGATACCTCCCAGCCTGTTTATAGGAGCTTATCCTACATTGTGGGCCTAAGTGAAAGACTAAAAAGACTAATTAATGGTCTAGCCCCTGCATTAAAAGTTAGTTTTAAACCTATTAACACTCTAACCTGTGTATTTAATAACAAAACACCTACACCCTTTTTAAAAAATAGTAATTTAGTATACAAAATTGACTGTACAAATTGTAATTTGTGTTATGTGGGTATGACGCGTCAATATCTGCACAAAAGGATTTATCAACATAAATATAATATATCGAAAAATGAAGACTATATTGCTTTGGCAGCTCACACACTTGAGACAGGCCATATTTTTGATTTTGATTCTACACAGATTTTGGCCTTTGAGTCTAATAGGTTTAAGCGAGAAATTTTAGAAAATATTTACATTTCGGTTAACAATACTGTAAATTTTAAAAAGACTTTAATGCAACAATAAGGCTTTATAAAGGTGTTTTATAATATCATTATTATTTTATTAAAATGAATTGAATGATTATTTGTATCAAAATGGGAGTGTCTATATTAACTGTTTTAAATATTCCTTTTTTCTTTTTCTTTTAATCATATATTAAGAATAACAGTATTTATCTATAATTTATATATATAAATATATAAATAACTTTCTATTATAAGGAAGAGAAATTTAATAAAAAATGTCATTCACTCTCTGTCCATGGTATTGTAACAACATAATTTGAGGCATTGTCATGATTAAGCTACATGCAATTGTGTATGCCCAATATAACTTGGCGAGGATTATATGTATTTTCAGACATTAGCCTGGGTAATTATAAACATAATAACAAAATGAAAATGAAAAATTTTTATGTAATTGATTGTATCTATCTGTTAAATGTTCTTTTCTTCATTTGTAGCCCTGAAGATGGTCCCATACGTGACCGAAACGTCGGCCCTGGTTTTTTAATAAAATGAAATATAATTAGCTGCTTGCTCATTTTATTCTTCCTATTTGATTATTTTATTGTTTTTAAAAAAAATATTATATATTTTTTAATGGAAACTTTCATTGTTCAAACCTAGAAAAACTCTAAGTTTTTCATTTTCTTTTAAAAAAAACAATGAAATAATCACAAGTAGAAAACGCATAGGTGGGACTTAATATTGTCCCTTATTGTACATGAAAAATAACATTAAATACATAAGAAAGCGTTCCTCCTCCCCTAACAATGAATTTCTATATTTTTCATTCGATTTTAATAAAATTGGAGGCCTCCACAGGGTATAAATACTCATGGGCGTAACTAGAGAATTTGGCTGGGGTGGGCCATGGGACCAGCCATTCTCGCTGGGGGCAGGCCCACCCAGTTCCCCCCTAGTTACGCCCATGTAAATACTTGAAAAATAATTCTTAAGAGTGTTTTTCTACCTCGTCCTAAAATTTAAGATCGGTCTTAAATATGAAAAATAACACTAAATATTTCAGTGAAGTTTTTATTACAAAAATAAAAAAATTTCACAAAACAGACAAGGGGTGGAAGTAGCAAAGATCGCTTTCCTGAGGTACTTAGACCGCCGAAGAATAAAGAAATATCATTTTATTACTTTCTCTTTACGTACTATATAGAGAGAAAGTATTGCGAACACGTCAAAAATTCGATGTTGTGATTTTGATGGAAATACATATTTTGAAGTCCCCTGATTTTAAAAGTCTATCCATCAAGCTGGTGTTTTAATCTCTGGATATTGTTTCGCCCAGTGATACTTTCTGGTACTGATTGATGATCACGAGTTACCTGACCATATCTGCTCTCCTTATACCAGCCTTCCAACCTCTTACTTATGTCTAAAACTTTTCCCATAAAAGAAAAATTAAAAGATATTTTGAAAAAAAAAAAGTCTAAAATAAAATTTCAAAAACAACATAAATTTCATCTATTCTATATAAATATTATGACAGTAAAAATTATATTTATCGATATAAACAGAAGAACGATCTGGCAAGAAATTTTTTTATGAACCGACGATTAATTATTGACTTTGACCCTAATAAAACCGCCTCGAATTATTGCTTTTTAGCTGTTACTTCTTTGCATTTAACCCCAGAAACAGTTGAACTATCCCTTTCACTCAAAAAAAATTGCATGCATTTAACAAATAGGCCCTACTAGAGCCTAAGTAGTATGATCACAACTGTTACATCCGTAGAGTACTGGCAATCTTTGATCAGTTTAATTTAAATTCCTCGAGACGCTTACGAAATGGGCACTTATCTTAAGAATAAAATGCAGAGCAACGAGAAATTATGTCGAGGATTTTTAATGACAAGACGACAGTGATTGCATTTTAACAGTTTCGGTCCAAAAAGGCATCATCAGGTCCGCGAAAAATTGCGAATTATTTCTTGCTCTGCACCTACATCTGCAAAAAAATCGAGTAAACCTTCTGCTCTCTTTTACATTATCCTTCTCGAGCTGTTTCTACAGTCAAAAAATATTAATAGCTCAGAGGATGTTCTAAGTGGTTTCTTAAATCCAAATCAGTTCTAATTTTTATTTTTTACGCACTTTAGACTATTGCAGTCGTCTATCTAGGCACTGTACAAATAATATGTGAGAGAACTAGGGTTGAACAATTAATCAATTAATTTTTTATTCGTTTAATTTTGGTTATAAATGTTCAGCTAAAAAAATTAATCGGTCAAAAATTAATTAACTGGTTAAAAAACACACCAACTAATCAAATTCAAATGGAATATAATTTTTTTTTTAACCATTTAACGTAAATCAATTTAAATGATTAATTTAAATGATATATTAAGGATAAATAAGTAATGAAATTGTTCAAGTGTTCAATCCACTCTATTTGATTAACAAAAAAGTATTTTTTCTAAATATCATTAAAATAAATTGATTGATAATTTATATAAAAAGTATAATAATAATATTCATTTACATGTATTTTAATAATATAATAAAATATATATATTTTCTTTACTATTGAACAATTTTTATTTATTTAAATGATATGTCAAAAATACTCTTTTTCTAATCTAAGTAAATGGATTAAACACTTGAACATTTTCATTATTTCTCCTTAATACAGTATATTTATTATCTAAATCCAGTGAATTATTATCTAAATTCGATGAATTATAAAAAAAATAAAAAATTAGATTGTATTTGAATTAAGTTGGAATATTTTCTAACCGATTAATTTTTACTTTCTCTTACTTATATATGTAATATATCATGAGAAAGTATTGCGATCATGTCAAAAATTCGACCTTTCAAGGTTCCGTGAGTCTAAAAAAGAAAGTTCCCCAAATTGGTCTGTCTGTGTGGACATTTTTAAACATGAAGGAAATGAGCTACGAGGTTGAAATTTTAAGTTAGGGATTCCCCCGAGACGCCAAAATAAGCTTTTGAACAAAATCGGCCTAAAAGTACTAGTACTTTATGAAGTATTCAGTTTCTCTTCGCGTTTGTTTTAACGATTTTGATTAAAATTCATAAATCAGATGCCCTTTAAAAATTTTAATAAGTTTTTTCTTCAAACATGTTTAAAGTACACTTTATTACTTTTATTCTTTTATTTCCAATGAAAGCATTCGTAGCTCACCGCCACCTATGAAATGCAAGTGGTCAAGTGTGGGACTAAGGTGCTACGGGAAACTAAATATAACTCGACACAAAAAATGTAAAAATCTGCTGTGGGACTAACACAAAAAATTTGTTATTTTTTTAAACCCTAGTTTTCTCACTTATTATTAATCTTTACACCAGTCATCGGGCTTGGTGTATTTGGAAGCGAGCTGGCATTTTATACCAAGGGTCGCGGGTTCGGATCCCTGGCAGTCTGAAGATTTTATTTAAGCCATTTGGGTAAAATAATAATGCCTGGGCCTCAAATAAATATATTAAATAAAATACATCTATCTTTTAAAGTCTTATATGGCCTGAGTTGCCGAAAAGACTATGGGTGTCTAATATACCCAGAAAATAAAATAAAAATTTAGTTAATATACAAGTTTATGAATTAGTATCACTTTGAAAAAAATATGAATTTTCAATCTTTTTTCATATTCTCTGGTGCTTTAATTTTAATATATCCAGTATGTGAAGTCAAGTTCATATACTTGTTTATTAAGTTAAAAAAATATGAATTGAATTTAAGTAGCTTAAAAAGTATGATAACAACGTAGGTGATCGAGATCTTTAAAGCCTCATAATGTTAAGGGAAGAAAACAAGATCTCGAGTTCAAACCTCTCGAGAGGCGTTTTTGTTTTAAATAGTATATTAAATTTTTCATAAAACAGTTTGTGAAACTTTTAATAAATGGGGTTCATTTTTGGCTTATGAACTTTTTCATACCCGAAAGTAAAATTCATAAACAGTTTATGTAACAGACTTCATATACTTGTATACTTGTATATGAATATTTCTTGAAAATTTTTAACAGTTTACTAAAGAAACAGCTGAAAATCTACTTTGGGTCGGTTTCTGTAAAACATATTACATTTTCATTACATTTTACACTGGATTTGTAATTTTAAAAAAATCTAGTTCTTCTCCTCCGTTCCTGTTGTAACTGTGGGCATATCGATTTCGTCAAAAATTGAGATACGTCATGTTGCCTTCTTCAGGAACGAATTTTAATATTCTAGGTTTCAAAAAATTTTTTGAAATTCTTTTAAATATGTATGAAAATAGCGAGTTGAAAATAATATTTTTCTCTAGTTATACGTTGCTAGTAATTATTTTTTTTATTCATTATTTTATGTTGATCTAAAATCCAGATCAAAGCAATAATCCTTTGATAAAATAGCTAAGTAATTTTTTTAATTAATTACTTTCTCTTACCTCTATATATATGTTAATATATAGAGAAAATATTGGTTTCATGTCAAAAATTCGATGTCGTGATTTTGATGGATATATAGAGGAGAAGGTCCAAATTTCGGCTAGGGTCCAAATTCTGGCTAGTACTGTAATCAGTGTAAGGAGATGCTGTAATGTAGCCGCGATAGTATGAAACAACTTCTCAGGGAACGCCCATTGCATGGTTGAAGAAGCTGCGCAATTCAGTGACAGTTGTTTGAGTGGTGGTAATTTTTTCGATTTTCGACAATTGAAAACTTTTACAGGTATGCATTTTTTAATTTACTGAATAGTCTAAAACTTTGAATATATTACTCTCCATAAATAGTTGGGTTAAAGATACCCTAAGGTACCATAATCGATATAATTCCAAGCTCTCAACCGACTGTAGAATTTTTTATTAACCTCAAACCGACGCCATAGTGAAGGTCTAAATTCGGGCTACTAGGAAAAAAACAAACAAAGGACGTAAAGCCTTAAGGTCTTGACTCATTACTGGCACATCATACAAAGAGGCACTTGCTCATTATATATACAATTATCTGAATATAATAAATACATCTTGAGCAAGGGCGGATACAAGGGGGTGGGTAAAGGGGGTAATTACCCCCCCCCCGAAATTTGAAAAAAAATACTTTTTTTTCTAAAAAAATGTATTTTTAATGTAAAATTTTAAAAATTAATACTTAAAAATTTGATTTGTATTTATATTCTGGCAAACAAGTATAGAATGCGCCTTTAAATTACCGAAATTAAGAAAAATTGTGTGTTGTGCGACTAGTCACACCAGATTACCCCCCCCCCCCCCGAGAAACACCTCTGGGTCCGCCCTTGATCTTGAGTTAAATATTTGTACATATTTTATTGTTTTATTCTAGTTTATTTTGGCCTAGCCCAAATTTAGACCACATCTCAAAATTTGTGATTTTGATTATTTTTTTAAGTGATAAAAAATAAATAAAATTAAAGGTATTTTAAAGCTTTTTAAATAGTTTATCGAAAGAAAACCTTTGAATGTACAATTTTATCATGGCTAGAGTTAATAATATTCATTCTAACAAAAGTTATAACACAAAAAGTAAATAGTAGCCGAAATTTGGACCTTCTCCTCTACGTTTTGAGGTCCCCTGAGTTCAAAAAAATGGTTTTCGCGACATGGTCTGTCTGTGGGTGGGTGTATGTTCTACTTTAAGCATGAAGGAAATGAGTTAGGAGGTTGAAATTTTATATTTGTTTTGTACCCCCCCCCCCCCGGGAGCGTGAAAATAAGCTTTTAATCAAAATCGGCCAAAGAGTACTAGTACGTTACTGATGTAGTTTTTCAGTTTTTTTTTTCGATTTTCTCAAAATTCGCTCCAACGATTTTGATTAAAATTCAAAAATCAATTATTTTTTAGATGCTCTTTAAAATGTATATTCTCATTTTGCTATTGAAATATTCTTAAGACCACTTTACTCTTGTACTTCATAGGAAAGATAGGAGAAATGGTTGCCATGATAATAACAAAATATAAATATTTATATTCATACTTATAAATTTTACATCTTGAATTAGTATAGCCCTCGGGGCTTGGCGTAGAGGTTAGCGTGCTAACCTCCTATACCAAACGTCGCGGGTTCGGACCCCAGGCAGTCCGATGATTTTATTTAAGCCAATTGGATACCAAATGGCTTAAATAAGAATGCCTGGACCCCAAATAAATATATATTATATAAATACGAGTAGCGTTTAAAGTCTTAAATGGCCTGAGTTGCCGAAAAGACTGTGTATGTGTGTGTGAATGGAAAAAAAGTTAAAAAAAAAAAAAATCTTGAATTCTAATATATCGGCGGAAACTAAATATGTCGACACAAAAAATCTGGTGTACCTTCGGTAAAAGTTGTGTGCTGAAAATGATTCTTAGACAAAAAAAATTCCCAAACTAATTCGGAATAATTGACATGACCGCCACTTATCTAGTAATAAATAATGATGCTTACCTCATTCACTGCAATGGAGCATACTCCGCAAATTAACGAAATTTTTATGCTACTATAAACAATCCATCCTCCAAGAGTATAGTAAGATCCTTCTTCATTATTACCTTTCATACATTCAGATATGATGATAAAAAAATTAGCAGTCAAGGATATAAAATCAAAAGTAAAACACACAAGCACGACAAGAGAAAATAACGAACTTATTTCTTCTGATAATTCACACAGATGGAAAAAATTTTCTTTATAATTAGTAATTTCATTGGGAATTTTTCGTGATTTTCTTCTTATTGATATTTTATTGTTATTAAGCTTCTTGAATGTTGATAAATCGGTGTTAAGTTTTTTTAAATGTAAATAGAGAAAATAAATCAGTGAAAGGTAAAAGATGACTAAATTAACAATTATAAATTCATATAAATAAAATATAGAATCTATAAAAAATTCTTCTATAGCTAAATAATATTTTGTTCCTAAAGTAATCCAATCTTTAATTATAGAAAAATAAATAAATCCAAAAATGACTATCATAAAAAATGGATAAATTAAACTTACAATATAAAATATTCTTGATGTTTTTTCATGATTTAAATTATTTAATTTCGTTAAAACATTAGAAAGTGTTTTGAATCTAATTAATGCATAAATGTGAGTTATAATTTGTAAAATACAAACAAACACACCACCAATTGTGTATATATAATTTATAATTTTATTTGTTCTCGGTGAATAATAACTGTAGTATAAAAAGAATATTTGGAAAATAATTATTAATACACTCCAAATTAAATAAATTTTTGAAATGGAAATAACACGTTGATGGTTTGTGCCATGTATAGAGAAAGGAAAAACTCCGAAAATTCGACCAATAAATATAGGAACACGAAGAGAAGCACACAGATCCATTTTGCTACTGTCGAGTACTATTTAAAAACGAACGTTTAATACGAGATAAGCAGAGGGTGGTGGGCGGGAATAGGCATGAGCAAAACACTTGATGAAACCTCCACTTGCCGCTAAATATAAATATATATCATGGGACTCTTTCGTTGTGATTTCCGACGGATTAAAAAATTAATTTATATTTTCAATAAGAAATAAAGAGTTTTTTTTTTTCAAATATTGAATTTGACTATCGCCTTCTGAATAATTCTTCCAATTGAATTCGTAGAAGCACTTGAGGCATTGAGTGCCTGGAATCCGTCCACTTGAATTTTGATAGTCAATATTCAATAACACTCAACATCGAGAAGAAAGAAGCTAGGATATTATTTGAAATCCAAAAAATCTGGTGTGACTGTCGCACACAACTTTCTCTTACCTTCGGTAATCGAAAGTTGTGTGCTGTGCTTGTCACCCCAGATTTTTCGTGTCGACATATATTTAGTTTCCGCCAATATATTAGAATTCAAGATGTAAAATTTATAAACAGAAAAATATTTATATTTTGTTACCATGGCAACCATTTCTCCTATTCTTCCTATGAAGTACAAGAGTAAAGTGTGCTTCAAACAATTTTGAGAGCAAAATGAGAATATACATTTGAAATCTAAAAAATAATTGATTTTTGAATTTTAATCAAAACGTTAGAGCGAATTTTGAGAAAATCGAAAAAAACTGAAAAAGTACATTAGTAAAGTACTAGTATTCTGGCCAATTTTGATTAAAAGCTTATTTTCACGCCCCAGGCGGGTGACTAACTTAAATATAAAATTTCAACCTCATAGCTCAATTCCTTCAAGCTTAAAATTGAACACATACAGACACACAGACAGACCATGTCGTGAAACCCCTTTTTTCGATTCAGGGGACCTCAAAACGTGAAGATCCATCAAAATCTCGACATCGAATTTTTGACATGAATCCAATACTTCCTCTCTATATATACATGTATATTACACATATACATAAGTAAGAGAAAGTAAAACTATGATGTATAGCGGCAGCTGAAAATCTTCAACGACTGTCCGTTTTCTTTCTAAAAAAGTTTTTTTTATTAGGAGAATTTTTAATTATAGACCACATTTTTGTATTAGATATTTATTAAAAATATATAAATACTGTACTAGTAGTAAATACTGTACTAGTATTTATATATTTTTAATAAATATTTAATACAAAAATGTGGTCTATAATTAAAAATTCTCCTAATAATAATATTTCAAACCACAAAAGCTTTAATAAACACAAGTTTTTTTTTTTTTAAACGCTCACACTTTTTTTCTCATTCACACAGTCTTTACGGCAACTTAGGCAATATAAGATATCCGTTATTGATTAATATACATATTTGGGGTCCAGGCATTCTTATTTGGTATCCAAATGGCTTAAATAATATCAGACTACCTGGGGTCCGAACCCGCGATTTTTGGTATACACCTACACCAAGCCCCGAGGGCTAAAGAAGTTTTAAATTAATTTCTTGCCTCCTCTTGGTGTCCATTATTCTACCATTTAATATAAAGAGCTATCATCTATATTTTTTTAATATTTCAAATAAATAGTCATTAATAAAGAATTATTTTAATTCTAGTGGAAAATTGTATCTACTAGGATACAAAATCGCTTAGGGATCCACATCTTGTGGGTACGTGGATGGCGACCACGAGCTGCCCGAGCTGGGACAGGCAGTATGTCTGCCTCTTCCTTCCTCTTTTCCACAGGCGTTGGACCGGTCTCTCCTATTTCTTCCGGTCGCAAAAACGCTTGATAGGGTTGGAGGGAAAAGAGTGAGGTCCGCCGATCCCGCATCGCGGGCAGAAGAAGAGGATTTATACAAAAACCGACTTTTTGATAAACCGATTTTCGGTTTTGAAATTTGATGAAAAGTCCTTTCGAATTTTTTCTTATAACAAAAAGGCATATTTAAAACTTCTGAAAGAAATTTTTAATTTTTTTAAGGTGCGCGTCTCGGAAAACCGTTAAAACACGATTGACTCGAGGCGGCACCAGATGGCGTTGTGTTCCCCCATTGAAATACACGCAACTTGATCCATTTCATTCTAGACTTTCCAGCTAATTAATTAAAGGCAAAAAATTAATTATTTTTTAACACAATGATTACTAATTTAATTATCTACAACTTATAGAGCTCCTTTTTTAAATATCTTTTATTTAATGCGATTAATCTAAAAAAAATTTTTTTTTGAAAATCAAAAAAAGGGCTTCTACAAGTTGTAGATATTTTAAATAGCTTTAATTTAAAAAAAATTTGAGGACGATAGCTTCAAAATTGTGGCCGCTGGAAAGTCCCAAAATTAGCACCCCGAGACGCGCACCTTAAAAAAATGAATTAAAATTTATATAATCGAATTTTCATATCCTAAATGGCAAGATAGAACTCAATGAGAAATGTTTAAAACATCCAAACGTCTTTAAAGATTAATTTTAATTTATTAAAGCTTTTGTGGTTTGAAATATTATTGGACAATTTTTAATTATAAACCACATTTTTGTATTAAATATTTATTAAAAAATATATAAATACTGTACAACGTTTCGACTGCTTATTCTGCAGCCGTTATAAAGTACTGTGCACTTGCTCCGACTCAAAGTTCAGTTCACTTGAGTCGGAGCAAGTGCACAGTACTTGATAACGGCTGCAGAATAAGCAGTTGAAACGTTGTACAGTATTTATATATTTTTTAATAAATATTTAATACAAAAATGTGGTCTATAATTAAAAATTCTCCTAATAATGTTAATTTTAATTGCGTAAATCCGCCACTGTACATCACAGTTAATGGTTATTTGATTGTAGCTTCTAAGCCTATAGCACAATCCTCTTGTACTAGGGTTCACATCTCGTCTCAAGCGACAAAATGTTCTCTTTAAAAAATATTCTGCCAAAAATCCCACGAACTAAATGTCGACAAAAACTGACAGATGAAACGTATCAGAATGACAAATTCATTCATTGACTTACTAACAGTAAGAGTTTTCCTAATCATTTTGGAAATAAATTATAATTTTTTTAGAGAATTATATACGTGCTTTAGTATGGGCGTATTCAGGTCAAAACGAAAGGGGGGCAACTTTACTAATATATACATTTTATTATTTTATTAAATAAATAGGGGATGGCGTCACTCGTAGTTTTTATCTTCTCACAGATAGGGTGATTTTTCAATATTTTATTTTAATTTCAAGTGTGGAAGGGTGACCCCCCTCTTGCCCCTGATACGCTCAGGTCCTTTAGGACTATATATAAAAATTTTTGACTTTTTTTTGTACTCTCTCTATATCCTATTTTACGTACATTTCAAAATTTTATAAATTACGATCAAGTATCCAAATAGAAATGGATTCACACTTTGTCTGAATACCCATAGGCTTACTTTCTCTTCCTGTTAATATTTCATATTAATAGAAGAATTTAGAATTACAACAATTTGAGTCAAAAATCAGATAATTTTAATTTTCTCAAAGATACATTTATTTTTTGGCAAGCCACTTGATAATTGAAAATTTTCCAAGCGCAAAATAAATTAAATAATGATTAAAATCAATTTAATGAAGTCTACGGGAACCTTTTAATTCGATGGTTGAAATGTTTAAATATTAGTCCAGTCAAAATAGACTAAATTATGATTCCAGTTTGCATTAATTCCCAACAAGCTGGATTTTTGTGCAGGTCTTGAATACGTCATTACAAATGATATGTCAAAAGTCCCCATCGATCCCGCTTGTGCGTTGTTTTTTATTCGAGGTCAAGGGTCACAAATTTGCGTTTTTTGCGTATATCTCTGAAACAACGAGAGCTATCGAAAAATGGTTTAGACAAAGTTTGTAGATCGTAAAATTGTCTACAAAAAATATCTCAACACTTTTTCTTCTACAAAGCATCGCTTTCGAGATATCGTCGACTTTAGAGTGCAGAAAAGTCGTACTTTCGACTATATGCACACATTTCCGCACCACCTCTGAGGTAGTGTACACGGCGCTTTTTTTTAACGTGGTTCTCCCAGTAGGAATACTCCACAATATATTTTGATCGAGGGAATGTAATGGGACACTATTTTATTGATGAAATTTTTTTTTTTATTTAAATTTAATGAAAATTTTAACAGCAAGAAAATTACATCATCATTCAACATCAAATTCTTCATAGTCACTCGTTTCTTCTTCATCACTGTCTTCTTCCTCTTCTTGCTCGATTTGTGTAGACTGCTCCAAGAAGAGAGTATATCAGTTATATCCTCATCAATTTCGAAACAATCTTCATCTGTTGTATTTGATTCAATGTTGGTGCAAGATTGGCCTTGACAATTGGTACATACCGATGAACAATACAATCCAACTTTTCTGCACCCGCAATTGTTTGTGCAGCCTTTTTTGCAATTACAAAAAATTGTATTGAGTAATTTTTCTGGAGCAGGTGGCAGTAAAGTCTGGATTGGCTCCAAACTATTATTCATCAATTTCCAGCCCCAATCTTCAGGATTTAGATCATTGCCTAGCAGATGTTATCCTCACCAATGGAATTCGTGTTCTCCTTGCTATGTATGGAGCTCCAAAAAAATGGAATCGATAGACAAGTATAGATATTTGAGTTTTGTGAAAAATACAAAAAACAATAAGAGAGTGCAGTTATCTTGTCTCCCTCCAACATCTGCTTCTGCTAATCAACACTTGTTTCGTGTGTTCTACCAAGTGCAAGTGTGGCTAGGCAATGATCTAAATCCTGAAGATTGGGGCTGGAAATTGATGAATAATAGTTTGGAGCCAATCCAGACTTTACTGCCACCTGCTCCAGAAAAATTACTCAATACAATTTTTTGTAATTGCAAAAAAGGCTGCACAAACAATTGCGGGTGCAGAAAAGTTGGATTGTATTGTTCATCGGTATGTACCAATTGTCAAGGCCAATCTTGCACCAACATTGAATCAAATACAACAGATGAAGATTGTTTCGAAATTGATGAGGATATAACTGATATATCTCTCTTCTTGGAGCAGTCTACACAAATCGAGCAAGAAGAGGAAGAAGACAGTGATGAAGAAGAAACGAGTGACTATGAAGAATTTGATGTTGAATGATGATGTAATTTTCTTGCTGTTAAAATTTTCATTAAATTTAAATAAAAAAAAAAAATTTCATCAATAAAATAGTGTCCCATTACATTCCCTCGATCAAAATATATTGTGGAGTATTCCTACTGGGGAAACCACGTTAAAAAAAAAGCGCCGTGTACACTACCTCAGAGGTGGTGCGGAAATGTGTGCATATAGTCGAAAGTACGACTTTTCTGCGCTCTAAAGTCACGATATCTCGAAAGCGATGCTTTGTAGAAGAAAAAGTGTTGAGATATTTTTTGTAGACAATTTTACGATCTACAAACTTTGTCTAAACCATTTTTCGATAGCTCTCGTTGTTTCAGAGATATACGCAAAAAACGCAAATTTGTGACCTTTGACCTCGAATAAAAAACAACGCACAAGCGGGATCGATGGGGACTTTTGACATATCATTTGTAATGACGTATTCAAGACCTGCACAAAAATCCAGCTTGTTGGGAATTAATGCAAACTGGAATGTCTATTTTGACTGGACTATATAGCTTAATTGGAAACAGGAACGAACCGAAATAATCCGAACCATTGGCGCCGGGTTATATAATTTTCAAGAGATTGAAAACCAAAATAGAGTTATATTTATTAAAGGTCTTTTTCGGCATCTGAGGCCATTAGAACCATTAGAATTGTCTTCATTAGAACAATGTATCTTATTTTATTTGACAGGATTTTTTTTTTAACACTCACACTTTTTCCCATTCGCACTCAAATTCACACAGTCTTTTCGGCAACTTAGGCCATATAAGACTTTTATGATAACCGTTATTATGAATATATATTTATTAGGGTTCAAGCACTCTTATTTAAGCCATTTGGATACCAAATGGCTTAAATAAAATGCCTGGCATCCGAACCCTCGACCCTTGGCATACAAGGCAGGCGCGATACCAACTACGCCAAGCCCGAGTGTTATTTAAAGGGATGTATGGTTCCTGAGAAGTCGGCAAAAATAAATATTTTACCTAATATTTTTTCATTGACTTTTGAATTATAATAATGGATTCATCTACAGATACAATATATACCAATAAAAAACCAATTTTTTAGGTATATTGTATTTATTCCCTCTCTCTAATTTTGGCCGCAACAAATGCACTCAATAAGCATGGGCGTAACTAGGAAATTTGGCTGGGGGGCATGGGACCAGCCATCCTCCGTGGGCCCTGAAAGGCTCAATTTTTTCTTGGGTCAGGAGCTTTAGCTTTATGGAAGGGGGGGCGATCCTCTAGTTATGGCCATGCTCATAGGATAAGACATTTTACGATAGTATCAACAATTTTGAAAGCTTTGATCGAAACCAGAAGAGAATAAATAATAGGCCTATGTGACCGTCCCATGAAAAGGTACCAAATCTTCACGGGGGTCAAAATTGAGTTTTGTACAGAACACATCCTAAAGAGCAAGCCAGTATTTTTAGAATTCTTTTTATCATTTTTTTTGTTTGAAGATATGAATTTTTAAAATTTTGGTTATGAAAAACCTACTTTTGAGTAAAAATGAGTTTAAAGTTTGTTTGGTCTCTTTTCTCCTATCTCACCTTTAACTTGTTTTTTCAATTTTTTTATACAGTAGGTCGATTCTGATGAATCGAATATTTTATCATATAAGATGAAGAATTAGAGAATCAGAATCAGTAATAAAATATTTTGATTTTTTTGAACTTTTTCAATTATTCGGCTCTCCTGAAAACTTAACCCAGTGAAGATTTGGTTTTCATTTCATGTGGACGGTCACATATGTTATAATTTTTAAGAAATTATTAATTAAATTGAGAAGAAATGGATATTTTTTAAATCATACAAAATTTCAATGGATGTTTTGGACAGCCATCCTCAGTTAAGATTAAAAATACATTTCGATTAACAAAAATCAAAAAAAATATACTGGGTTCAGTATTTAAAAATGGAAAAAGTAAAAAAAAATCTGGTGTGATTGGCGCACAGCACACAACTTTCTCTTACCTTCGGTAATCGAAAGTTGTGTTCTGTGCTTGTCACACCAGATTTTTGTGTCGACATGTATTTAGTTTCCGACAGTACGGTTCATTCGATTTTCAAGTTGTAAAATTTATAAGTATGGCAAAATATTTATATTTCGTTACCATGACAACCATTTCTCCTATCTTTTCTATGGAGTACAAGAGTAAAGTGGTCTTCAGAATATTTCAATCACAAAATGAGAACATACATTTTATTGAGAATCTAAAAAATAATTGATTTTTGAATTTAAAAAAAAATCGTTGGAGCGAATTTTGAGAAAATCGAAAAAAAAAACTGAAAAGGTGCATCAGTAAAGTACTAGTACTCTTTGGTCGATTTTGTTCAAAAGCTTCGTGTCACGTCCCATGGGGGTGCCTAACTTAAATATAAAATTTCAACCTCCTAGCTCTTTTCGTTCTTGAGATATTTTGTTCACAGACACACACACAGACAGACCATGTCGCGAAAACCACTGTTTTGGATTCAGGGGACCTCAAAACGTGAAGATTCATCAAAATCTCGACATCGAATTTTTGACATGAATCCAATACTTTCTCTCTCTATATATTAACATATATATAGAGGTAAGAGAAAGTAAAAATAAAATTATACTACTTCTTTGATTTTTATTAATCCTAAGGATTTAGATAGGAACTAGAGAGTGTACAAAAAAAAAAAAAAAAATTCTATAAATTTTCTATAAAAATAATTAGTAATTTTTTTTTGAAGGAGGTATATAGCTGAGTGTTTGATATATAATTAGTAAGTCAATGAACTTGTCAACTTAAAGCGTTTCATCTGTTAGTTTTTGTCGACAGTTAGATCTTGAAATTTTTCGCAGAATATTTTTTAAAGAGATCTTTTAGTTCTCAAAAATAATACCCTGTGTATTTTAAACATTTTTTGAAATTTATGTATTATTTTGTTACTAATTGAACTGAACATCCATTTTTAATTTTCGCTCTTCTATTATTTTAATAAAAGACACCTAGTGTCAAATTAAATAAAAAATTTAACGGGCGGAGTCAAATCAAAAATCCGGTAATTGTTCATGGCCAATCCACCTGAATTAAAAAAAAAAAAAAAAAAAAAACCTGGACCTTAAGTATTTGATCGCTATTTGTAGGAAAACTCTTGTCTTTGAGAGAGTATTTTTGGATTGAATTTTCTAATATGAATTCTTCCCCCTCTAAAAAAATGATACTTCTGAATTAAATTCGATCTAATTTGTCAATTCTCTGCTCTATTAGCTCTCATCTTTGATTTTTTTAACAGACTATATTTAATACACTTTCAAACCCACCAAAAGAGTTGAAATTTCTCTTGGGAACAGTGACTAACTAACCGGTAATGACCTTTAGTTTTAATTTAAATCCAACAAAGTGTGACAAAATTAACTTGTTGGATACAATAAAATATATCTAAGGTCATTTCCCTTTCGTGAAAGAAACAAGAATGTCGCGGGACTGAAGAAATAAAAAAAAATAATAAAGTGACGCGATTAAGAACAATTTAAAGTTCTTGCTTAATATAACAAAACGTAAATCGTTAAAATGACCTTGATTAAATTATGTTTAGCCCTGGTTTCAAATCAACCTTATTTCACAATTGCTTTTGGCAAAAATAACGCGAGTCGTCATATTTCTTTAGAGCGACCTATTTTTATTTTAGAATATATTTTATAAGAGATGAGATGAATCGGAAAAACAAATGGGATTAGCACATAATATAAACAATATAAAAAAAGATGCAAGAAGCTTCTATTTATTTTAAATATTTTCTTGGAACAAAATATATACATCTATAATACATTTTTATTGTTAATTAAATACTAAATCATTAATAAGTTATTAAATTCTAAGATATTTTTCTGAACGTCATCGCCGTGCATTCTCCATCCATCATCGAACATTTATAAAATACTATCCGCGCCACCCTCCTTCGGACGTTTTTTTTTTATAAAAAACATTCACACTTTTTTCCCATTCACACTCGCACTCACACACACATTCACACTGTCTTTTCGGCAACTCAGGCCATATAAGACATTTACGATATCCGTTATTGATTTAATATGGGGTCCAGGCATTCTTATTTAAGCCATTTGGTATCCAATTGTCTTAAATAAAATCATCGGACTGCCTGGGGTCCGAACCCGCGACGTTTGGTATACGAGGTTAGCACGCTAACCTCTACACCAAGCCCCTTCGGACGGTTTTGGGTTTATCCATAAATAAACAATATAAAAGAGATCCAAGCAAGATCTATTTATTACTTTCTCTTACCTCTATATATGTTAATATATATAGAGAGAGAAAGTATTGCGATCATGTCAAAAATTCGATGTCGAGATTTTGATGGATATACATGTTTTGAGGTCCCCTGAGTCCAAAAAAGTGGGTCCCGCAAATTGGTCTGTGTGTGTGTGTGTGTGTCTGTGTGTCTGTGTGTCTGTGTGTGTGTAACGGTTTTTTTTAGCATGAAGGAATTGAGCTACCGGATTGAAATTTTATATTTAACTTAGGTACCTTCCCACACGCTCAAAATAAGCTTTTGAACAAAATCGGCCAAAAAGTACTAGTACTTTACTGATGTACTTTTTCAGTTTTTTTCGATTTTCTCAAAATTCCCCTCCAAGGATTTTTTTTTAAAATTCATAAATGAACTATTTTTTAGATGCTCTTTAAAATGTATATTCTCATTTTGCCGTTGAAATCTTCTGAAGACCACTTTTACTCTTGTTCTTCATAGGAAAGATAGAAATGGTTGCCATGGTAACGGAATTTAAATCTTTTTCTTTTTATTAGATTAAAAATCAATTAGCCCTCGGGGCATGGCGTAGAGGTTAGCGTGCTAACCTCATATACCAAACGTCGCGGGTTCGGACCCCAGGCAGTCCGATGATTTTATTTAAGCCAATTGGATACCAAATGGCTTAAATAAGAATGCCTGGACCCCATATATGTATATTTATTAATAACGGATATCGTAAAAAGTCTTATATGGCCTGAGTTGCCGAAAAGACTGTATGAATGGGTGTGTGAGTGTGAGTGTGAATGAGAAAAAAGTGTGAATGTTTTTATAAAAAAAAAAAAAAAAAAAAATCAATTATTATTTAAATTCCCATTTATTTTTATTTTATTTGTGTCTTTAATTGTTTCAAAGAAAACATATATGTCTCTCTCTCTCACTTGCAAACATTATCGTCTCTCTCTACTCTTTTTAAAATTCCCTTTCCACCTTATCTTCGCATAGGCCTAATGTTAATTTCCTATAGGGATTTGTATGTTAATTTCGATTCAAAAGGGGGTCCCCTTTAGAACTTTTTAGGCATTTAAAATTTTTTTTTTCCATTTCTTATGAAATATTCTATTTATTTACGATTCTATATTGTGTATAAAATGTCCAAATATGAGATTAAAATTTTGAAAAATAACCATAGTTTATTTGAAGCAGTCAACATTTAAAATGCAAGTTTGAAACTAAGGTGCTATCGGAAACTAAATATATCTCGACACAAAAAATCTGGTGTGACCAGCACGGTGCACAACTTTCTCTTACCGAAGGGTAAGAGAAAGTTGTGTGCTGTGCGCCAGTCACACCAGATTTTTAATATTTTGTTGGAACAAAATACATTTTTGTTATTAAATACTAAAACCTTATTAAGTTATTAAATTCTATTGGATTAAATGGTCTAAATGGCCTCCGATGCCGAAAAAGAACTTGAACGAATTAAAAAAAAAAATTCTAAGGTGAAAAATATTTTTCTGAACGTCATCGCGGTGTAATAATTTATAATAATACTAGCCGCGCCACCCTCCTTCGGTTGGTTTCACGTCTAGCCTGGACTGCTTTGTCCCTTCCCCCTTCCACCTGGATTCGCTTTTCTTAATCATAAGCCACAACTTTCACTTTATAAATATAAGGCCTACATAATTAGAAAAAAGATGCTAAATTTTTATTAAATATTTTCTAAAGGACTGTCCAAAAAACTCACAATTTCTAGTTAATAAATAAGAAATTATATATAATAAGGGCACACTGAGCGCAAATCGGTGGATCCGTGGTTCAACTCCCGGCGGCACACCCTTATATCTTTTTTCGGGTACATGAAGTAATATCTAATTATATAAATTTCTAGTTACTCTCCTGAATATAATTATATTTTTGTGCTACAAAAAAGCCTATACATTCGACTAAATTCGACGAAATAAAATGGCTGTTTACATAAATTCCCGGTCCAGTCCAATTTTCTGACTACGGTCCTTACATTTTATTTCTTGTTAATATTCTTATTCATCTCATAACCAATCACAATAACCAACCACACATGCATCTAAAGCCATTCAATGGTTTTTTATCACAATCATTCCAACTTCCCATTCAACACCTCCAATAACACCTGAGAGGACTTCAAGTGAGAATCTAAGGCAAAACTGAGTGCCTTCAAATAATATTACTCCTTTTTTTCTTATGTAAAAAAAGGAAGATAGGGAGTGGATGACGTCATATTCAGAGTTTTACCAGACCCTTCACAAGGCCCCTTTATCCATACATTTTAATTTATTTTATTTAAGACCAAATGAGGGTATGGAAGAAGTCTTGTGTCTCGCTAGCCTCTAACTTTCCTACACCCTTAACACAACCCCAACCCATTCAAATTTAGTCAACAAACGAACAATTCTTGAATTAAGGTTCGATATTATCAAGTATCCATTTTATATAAAAACTCGTCCGTGCGTAGACTCCAGGTTTAAGTCCAGACCCGCAGTCTTTAGAACCAAAAGAGATGACTCCAAAAGAGATCCAACGCAAGTCCGTATAGTTAAGATTATTATTAACAATATCAATATCCATGAGAGGTCCTCCACTGTCTCCGTAACAAGTGTCTGATCCATCTTGTGGACTAGAAGAGCAGATTTGTTTGTTACCTATCTACAAAATTAAAAAAACATAATTTTCTTTATCTTTCAATATTTCACTTAAAAAGGTGTACTTACTTTGATATCTTTCTGATAAAGATGTTTACACTTCGCAAGCGAAATTATTGGTATATGAACTTTTAGTAAAACTGAACTAAATGGTCCTGAAATAAATATTATTATTTGTTATGTGGATGCAATTTTTAATTGGAAACATAAGCCTCTTCTCCACTTGTTTCATTTATCCGATGCTTTCGCCGTTGCTTTGTTCGAAAAATATACAGCGTTGATACGGAGAGGGTCTGATCGGTCGCCAATTAACGGTTTTCACAGTCTTTTCTAAACAGCATAAAAGATGTTTTTCATCATGTCTTATACCTCGGACAAATGAATCAAGTGTACATAGGCGTAGCCAGAAATGACAATTTGTGAAGTATTTCAAAGTAGAGGCTATCTTCCTGGCTGCCCGCTCCCTCACCTAACTTAGCCAGGGGGAGGGGGGTTGAACCCCAAAAGCCCCCCCCGTGGCTACGCCTATGCAAATGTATACAGGGCTAGAGAGTCAGGAGTCCCTTCAAAGCAACCAAGTGAATAAAATAAATTTTTTTTAATTTCATTATTCAGTCATTTCCACTAACATTAAGGTAGGCAGCCCAAATAATTTACTTCTACACTGTCTCGTAGGCTTTCATCTGATCTGTGGGGCTATTAACAGTGTCGTCATTTCAGTTTTCGCTTGAGGAGGGCAAAAAATTTTTTACTTCTGTGATACTTAATTTATATACATATAAACATATACTGTATATACACCTCTATATGTTTATCTATATCATCTTCTATACTTATTTATAAAGAAAAAGTGAGTTTGTTTGTAGGGGTTAAACTCAGAATTTACTATTTTTTCCAAAGCCTTAGGGGGGGAGGCAAATGCCCCCTCCCCCCCCTCAAATGACATTCCTGGCTATTAACAAAATATTTGATTATTATTTATTTATTCAAAACTCCGAAAAAGCAGACGGCGGGAGTTTATTTCCAAATTATAAAATACGAATTTTGCACTCTATAGCTTCATGAAATGACAAAAAGAGAAAGGAATTTTTTTCTTTACCAATTCGATTAAAATAATCATATCGTACTATAATATAAAGCGCTAGCGGCTCACTTCCTGACCCTGTGTATATGAACTTTGCACAGTACCTCACACATTTTTTTTTTTAGCTTGAAACATGAGCGTCAAAATTTATTATACTCACATGGTTACTCCTCAGAACTCTTATCAATCTAATAGTAATTAGTAAAATATTTAAGAGTTAAGAGAATAAAAAATAGAATAAAAACATACTTTTTTCAGTGGCTCCCCATCCAGCAACTATAGGCTTTTTCCCAAAGAGATTGTTTCTTTGTAAATGCATATTTAATGGCAAGCATATTGGTTTAAAAAATTCTGGAAAATTATAAATTTAATAAGTTAATTTAAAGTAGGCCTAAATAAATTTATAACAAATATCCTTTCAAATGGCATTTAAAAAAAAAATCTCCCACTCCGGGATATAACTCGGGCTTCTCATTGTTGCACTGACCATTGCTCCGTTCAGATATTTATTTTCGGTAATACAGTAAATCGAATTACTTCTTGGCCATTAGTCAAGTAATCATCCTAGAATTCAATTGATGGTGGCGGTGCGGTTCCAGGATTTTTTCAAGGGGGGGGGGGCGAAATAATAAAATTTAAATTTATTTTTTCTGTCCAAAGGAGGGGGTCCCCTGGGACCGCTAATGTTATTAGGTATCGGATTTTTAGACACTCTAGTAGAATTTTTTTTTTAAATGCTTTTATTACATTACTATCTTTCAGGAAAAAATTTTCACACTGATATTTCATCACTATAATGACTGAAAAAACTATCTGAGCGGAGCCCATGCTCATTCGCTGAGAAACTCCGCCCTTATCCCCGTCTGGAGCACATTTCTTTCCATCGATTCAGTGATTGAATTTTAAATTTATTTTTTCATACACTCTTATACATAATAGAAATTACTTACTGGAATAAAATGAAAAATAGGCAAGTTTTTCAAAACGAATTAGCCCAATGTCATGTTGATAATTAATTTTCGAGAATCTCGGATGCGGTATCAATTCTTCTATATCGAAATTACGTGCAAGAGGAGCGCAAAATTTTTCTCCATTTTCCATAAAGGTGCAATCGGGATTTGAATTTAAATCATGTTCTCCTATGCGTACAGCATATCTAAAAATGAAATTAAAATTTTTACTATAATTTGAAAAAACCATGAAATGTGATGATTATTAAATTGAAAAATTAATACTAACACGGAAGTATCTGAAGGGAGTTCGGTGATACAATGGGCTGCTGTCAGGACATAACGAGAATTAATTAAAGATCCTCCACATCGGTATTCAAGATTTCTTCCTAAAATAAAAAAAAATTTACATTTTTTCCAAACGAGTGGACCTCTTTGTCTAATATAATGAACAAAATTATCTTATTAAAACTTTTTACCTAAATAATAATCTATAAATAAAATTTTTTTGAGTTGCATTTTCTTATAATATTCTTTAAAAAATCTGACGTGACTGATCACACAGCACACAACTTTCTCTTACCCTTTCCAAGAGAAAGTTGTGTACTGTGCTTGTCACAACAGATTTTTTGGGTCGACTATATTTAGGTTCCGACAATACGGTACATTAAAATTCAAGATGTAAAAGTATGGGAAAATATTTATATTTTGCTACCATGGCAATCCTATCTTTCCTATGTACAAGAGTAAAGTGGTCTTCAAAATATTTCATTGGCAAAATGAGAATATACATTTTAAAGAGCATCTAAAAAAAATAATTGATTTTTGTATTTTAATCAATCGTAGGAGCGAATTTCGAAAAAAACTGAAAAACTACATCAGTAAAGTACTAGTACTTTTTGGCCGATTTTGATCAAAATAAGCTGGTGAATATAAGCTTAAGCTTTAATGTGTAAAAAGTAAAATATAAAATTTCAACCTAGCTTGAGATATTTTGTTCACAGACAGACACACACATTTTTGACATGATCGCCATACTTTCTCTTTCTCTCTATATATTACAGAAAGTAATATATGAATTCCAAGTCTCTCAAAATGATAATTTAGGACCAGCATATTTATTGGTTTCTTTCTAGTGCGCGCTCATCTAAGACAACTCCATAGATTAGCATGCGACCTTCGTTGGCATATAAATTAGAGATTCTCAATATAAATACCGATTTCATAAACAATCAAAACCATCCATGGAAATTCTTGAAGTTTAACCTTATTTCCATTAAAAATTTTCTGAGTGAAACTTCGTCCGCAATTTGGTGAATTGATTAGATGTAAATTAGGGTGATTAGCTATCGTCTTTGCAATCATTACTATTCCAGATTGTGGACAACACACTAAAGGATGTTTATTCTAGAACAAACAAATATTAATTGAAATATTATCCTTTTTTTTTTTTAAATAATATTATAAATTACCTGAAAACCACACGAAACTTTTTGCAATTCGTTTGTATCATTATTTGTTAAACTATCAGAAATATTTCTCACCATATTTAGAATAGGAATACATTTTTTGATTGGAACACAAATTCCCATATTTTTATGATTATTTTTTGTAAGAAAAGTACATTTTTCTCCAATTGAGTTACATACTGAAAAAAAAGATTTTTGTAATCAGAAAAGAAACCTTTTTAAAGCCTTCTAACCCAAATTTAGTCACATCTGGGAAAATTCAAGAAGAGTAGCTAACAATACCGCCGCCTCGTCTACCTGTTCAAATCTTTTTAAATGTGTTTCCGCGTACATCTTTAGGATTGAATTTTATTAAGGGACCCTTCTGTTTGCCAGTGAGCTGGGTCTTTTGGGGGTTTTATGATTACACGTAGTAATAAAATTTAAAACAAATCAAACTTTTTTTTTTAGAATGAACAGATCATAAAGCCTTGATTTAAAGACAATTTTTTTTCTCCTGAGCGGATATGAGGGGGAGGATGAATAATTCCCAAAAGGGAGTCGTCGCTAACCATTGGCCTACAGGGGGAAGTTTAGATGTAGATGAATGCAGAAATGCATGTATAATAATAAATTCTATTGGATACCAATCAATAAATGGCCTCCGATTAAGAAAAGACCTTAAAAAAAATATTTTTCTGAACGTCAACGCGGTGCATTCATTTATAATAATACTAGCCGCGCCACCCTCCTTCGGTTGGTTTCGCTTCTAGCCAGGACGGCTTTGCCTCTCCCCTCTTCCACCTGCACTTGCTTTTCATAATCATATGCCACAACTTTCACTTTTTATAAATATAAATATATAGAAAAAAGAAGACGCTAAATTTTTATTAAATATTTTCTAAATAGGGCTGTCTAAAAAACCCAATCGCAAAAAAAATTTTCTGTGTTTAAACACACAATTTGGGAAACTGATTACTATTAATATATAGTATAAAGTTATTACTTATATATTGGAAACAGTCAAAGTCAAATATATATTTTGATTTCTGATAGGTTTACTTTTGATTTTCTTATTCTGGTCTTCGGAATTTTAAAATAAATATTAGAAAAAAAACAAATTAATTTTTAATTAGGACTGGCAATTAAATTTTTCCGATAATAAATATTTTTTGTAATATTTATTTTAAAATTCCCAAGACCAGAATAATAAAATCAAAAATAAACTTTCCAGTAATCTAAAAATATAAAGTTATATATTCCGTTCAGTCAATAAAATATACTAGTCAATTTTTCTAAAAAAATTCTCTAAGGAGGGGTGGAGCTATAGATTCAAAAAACTAGGAGAGGTCTCTATATCTTTAGGGGGAGGGAGGGGACAGTTGCACTTCGCCTTAGCGAACGCTGGGAACAAATTTCCAAAATTCTAGCCCTTTCCGAACCTTTTTGAAAAGGAAAAATAAATTATTCAAGCCATCAATCTTCTTGATGCCCGACATTTCAAACTCTAGTCATAAAGGAAATGCGGAATTATGGATTTTTTCTTTATTTTTAGTCATAGTAAAAAGATTCCCTGTCACTTGAATGAATCCGATAAAAGTCAAAGACTTTGGTGATAAGAGGATAATCAATAATTCCGCATTGTCTTGAAGGAGGAAGCCTATTCAAGGTCTGAATCTTTGACATTTAGTGAGAAAATTTGCTTCTAAAAAAAAAATTAATTATTAAAATAAATTAAAATTATGTCCAATATTTTTTTTTTTACTTCACAAAAAAACTTCCTTTTTATGCTGCTATCATCTCAAATAATAATTTTCTCGAATAAATCAAGTTTTTTTTTTTATAATTATTGGGGTCCTAGGTCATGTCGTAGCCCAAGAGAGTAGTGGCGTGGCGAGGACGGCGTACGACATGGGACTCCTGGGACGACAACGTAGAGGAGCACCCAGGATGACTTGGCTTCATCGGGTCAAGAGAGACATGACCGAGCTGGGCCATTGGATAGAGGAGAGTGGAGGGGGAGGGTAAGGTCCGCCGACCCCGCACCGCGGGATTAATAATGGCGAGGACAGAAGAAGAAGAAGATTGGGGTCCTAGGTCAATGAAAATCAACGATTCTCCACCTATAAGGCAATTACGAAAATGAGAATAATAATAATTAGTCTACTTACATGTCAAGTGATTAAAATAAAGGAAAACAAACAACTTAAAAATCCGTCTTGACATCTTAAGAAAATGTGAGGCACGTTTTTAGAGATGAACACTTAAAAGCGTCAGAATTACAAATAAAGTTGTTAAAGAAGATGAGAGAGAGGTTGTTACTCTTTTTATCCCCACTCTTAAAACGAAAACAACCCCAGGGAGGTTTTCTAAGGGAGGCGGGAGGAGACACAGCCAGACTCAATGGGGAAATCCTTTTTAACATTTTTTTTTTTTTTTTTTTTTTTTTTTTTTTTTTTACTTTGTACGGAATGATGAAAATTATCAAAAAAAAAAAAATTGATTCCTCTTTTTTTTATTTTATTCCAAATTCTCGGGAAAATTTTATTAATAAATAAATAAATAAATTGACTCCGGCTAAGAAAGTGGCCAACAACATTTTTTTACTTTCTCTTACCTCTATACTCTATGTTAATATATATAGAGAGAAAGTATTGAATTCAGGTCAAAAATTTGATGTCGAGATTTTGATGGATCTTCACGTTTTGAGGTCCCCTGAATCCAAAAAAGTGGTTTTCGCGACATGGTCTGTCTGTCTGTGTGCCTGTGTTCAATTTTAAGCATAAAGAGCTATGAGGCTGAAATTTTATATTTAAGTTAGACACCCCTCCAGAGCGTGAAAATAAGCTTTTTATCAAAATCGGGCAAAAAGTATTAGTACTTTACTGATGTACTTTTTTACTTTTTAGATGCTCTTTCAAATGTATATTCTCATTTTACCCTTAATATTGTTTGAAACACACTTTACTCCTCTACTTCATAAGAAAGATGGGAGAAATGGTTGCCATGGTAACAAAATATAAATATTTTCCCATATTTATAAATTTTACATCTTGAATTCTAAAATACCGGCGGAAACTAAATATTAATCGACACAAAAAATCTGGTGGGACAAGCACAGTTCACAACTTACCAAGGGTAAGAGAAAGTTGTGTACTGTGCGACCAGTCACACCAGATTTTTTAATTTTAAGGAAACAAAAAAAAAAAAATTATCTTTGATATTAATATAGGTAGGCCTAGATTTTGACTAAAAAACAAATTTAGAATAGAATGCAAGTTGTCTGTAATTAAATTATGTATTTTTAACAATTTTTATTGAATCATGGTTCTCAGGAATCGAACTCGGAATCTCCAGCTTATCCTGGGCATCGGTGTGCTTTCCTGGCCACAGGACCCTAGACCGACACCATCATCAAATACACAGAGTTCCCGTTCTGTAAAGTTGACGCATTTTTTACCGAAATAAAGCAGAGGGACACACGGTCATCTTGGGTTCGATTCCCGTGAGCGCAACAACAAGGTAAGATATTCACAAAACTTTTTGAATATTCCTATAACTTGACAATCCGAATCAAGGTCTTTATTTAATATTAATATCTCATTCAAATGTAAACTTGCTATATTATTTCCTTGCCTAAAAAATAAATGTTTAGGCCTCTCACTGGCAAAAACCCGCGCTTGAAACACAATTTTCAAAAATTTTTCCATACCCCCCAGACCACCCGGAAGTCGTCTGTCCGAATCTAGCCTCAATAAAAATTGTGTAAACATGCCACAATAGCTTTTTACAAACTAGAAAAAAACTTAGGAGAGGGCGGGGGGGGGGTGTTATTAAGTAGCCCCGGGACCCGTCAAGCCTATCTGCGGTCCTGATTATACTTTTGTATGTGATCTTATACTTGGGTTAACTTGTTCACAGGCCAGAGTATGTTGAGGTCGGAACCTGCTTTCCTCCAGTAAAGACAGAGTAGCCGGCCAGTCCATCTCCGTGCCGGCTATCTTCGAATCCAGAATCTCTTATTTGGTGAGTATCTCTTCAAATTTTTTAAATTGCTATTCATTTATCATTTTAATTTATACTAAAACTATAAATCAAAGTTATTCAAATAAAAAACAATTTAGAACGAGAATTAAACAAAACCTAATCTATTTAGTTTTCATATAATTAATTACGTTGTTTAGAAGATGATTTTTAATGAATTCATTAAATTTTTGAGAAACAATATTACCTAGCTTAAATGTCCCTCATGATTCAGGTCAAATTAAATACTCTACGTATATGAGTCTTTCTCACTCCTGGGTGTCTGGTTAGGGTGTATTTATTTTTCTTTTCAGGGGGAGGGGGAGAGCAAATCAACTTTATGAAATATATTAGACCACTTTTAATTTTCTAAATTCATACATGTCCACATAAACAACATTTATATGTGTATGGAAAAAATTGTGAGTGTTAAAAAAAAAACAATTTTAAGTTTGTTTTTTTTTTTTAAACATTCACACTTTTTTCTCATTCACACTCACACTCATACACACATTCACACGGTCTTTTCGGCAACTTAGGCCTAAATGGCCTACTTTAAACGATATCCGTTATTGATAATATACACATTAGGGTGGCTCTTATTTTTCAAAGTTGGAAATATATTCGCGCTACCCCCTAGTTTGGTGCCATTGCCAAAAAAAATAACCTGTGTAAAATTTCAGCTCAATCGGATAAGGGGAAAGGGTGCCCCAAGAGCCCTGAAAATCGAAAAAAAATCAGGTACGACTAACGGTTTCAGAGAAAACCGCCAAAATCCATTTTTACTTTCTCTTACCTATACATGAAATATATATAGAGAGAGATAATATTTGGTTTCATGTAATAAATTTGATGTCGAGATTTTGATGGATATACACGTTTTGAGATCCCCTGAGTCCAAAAAAATGGTTTATGCAGCATGGGCTGCCTCGGTGGGGGTGGGGTGTGTGTGTCTGTGAACAAAATATCTCATGAACGAAAAGAGCTAGGAGGTTGAAATTTTATATTTAATTAAAGTAACCCCTGGCACGTGACACGAAGCTTTAGAACAAAATCGGCCAAAAAGTACTAGTACTTTACTGATGTACTTTTTCAGTTTTTTTTATTTTCGATTTTCTCAAAATTCGTTCTAACGATTTTGATTAAAATTCATAAATCAATTATTTTTTAGATGATCTTTGAAATGTATATTCTCATTTTGCCCTTGAAATATTTTGAAGCACACATTACTCTTGTACTTCATATAAAGATAGAATCAATGGTTGTAATAACAAAATATAAATATATAATCGTATGGAGGAAGGCCGTCTAATTTACAGGAAGGTGAAGAAAATAGACTTAATTCGGCCCAAAATTATTTATTACCAATGTCTACGTTTCGGGGACTAAACGTCACCCATCCTCAGGACCTTAAAATACAACACAACAACAAAACTTTATAAATAAGATAAACTTAAAAAGCACGATATTAAAGAAATAAAAGAAAGAGAGGACAAGTACACTTACAAAGGTCGTAAAGTCTTTCGTGCCTCCAGCACTCGTGTAATAAATACAACAATAATTTGTTGTGTGAAATGATGGCTGTATTTTATATTAGGGTTCAGCTCACCATATAGCCAAATTACTTGCAAATTTTAACCACGAGCCACTCTGAGTCAATGCTACGCTAGGCATCTAGTAATGATTTTGCTATTTATTTTAATTTTAATTTAAGAACTAGGATTAAAGGTGGAGGGGAGGGGGATTCCATAAATATTCTTCACAAACATATTGAAATAAACAATACATTCTAGTTACTTGTAAAATTAGTAAAAACAAAAAAAAAAAAAAATAAATAAATAAAAATTTAAAATAAACAAATTTAGATATAAAATAAAATAAAATAACCATCCCCCTCTCTCCGCACTCACCCACTTAATAAGATATTGTGATACACGGTATTGAGGTCTTGTGTGTCAGTGTGGTGGTTCACCAACTTATCCCTATTCGAGATGATGTAGCACATCTCAAGAATTTTTAGAATTTCACAATTTCTCTCCGTGACAACTATATCCGCGTTATCAAAATCAAACTCGTGGTCGAACTAGAATGTATTGTTTATTTCAATATGTTTGTGAAGAATATTTATGGAATCCCCCTCCCCCTCCACCTTTAATCCTAGTTCTTAAATTAAAATTAAAATAAATAGCAAAATCATTACTAGATGCCTAGCGTAGCATTGACTCAGAGTGGCTCGTGGTTAAAATTTGCAAGTAATATGGCTATATGGTGAGCTGAACCCTAATATAAAATACAGCCATCATTTCACACAACAAATTATTGTTGTATTTATTACACGAGTGCTGGAGGCACGAAAGACTTTACGACCTTTGTAAGTGTACTTGTCCTCTCTTTCTTTTATTTCTTTAATATCGTGCTTTTTAAGTTTATCTTATTTATAAAGTTTTGTTGTTGTGTTGTATTTTAAGGTCCTGAGGATGAGTGACGTTTAGTCCCCGAAACGTAGACATTGGTAATAAATAATTTTGGGCCGAATTAAGTCTATTTTCTTCACCTTCCTGTAAATTAGACGGCCTTCCTCCATACGATTATATATTTATATTTTGTTATTACAACCATTGATTCTATCTTTATATGAAGTACAAGAGTAATGTGTGCTTCAAAATATTTCAAGGGCAAAATGAGAATATACATTTCAAAGATCATCTAAAAAATAATTGATTTATGAATTTTAATCAAAATCGTTAGAACGAATTTTGAGAAAATCGAAAATAAAAAAAACTGAAAAAGTACATCAGTAAAGTACTAGTACTTTTTGGCCGATTTTGTTCTAAAGCTTCGTGTCACGTGCCAGGGGTTACTTTAATTAAATATAAAATTTCAACCTCCTAGCTCTTTTCGTTCATGAGATATTTTGTTCACAGACACACACACCCCACCCCCACCGAGGCAGCCCATGCTGCATAAACCATTTTTTTGGACTCAGGGGATCTCAAAACGTGTATATCCATCAAAATCTCGACATCAAATTTATTACATGAAACCAAATATTATCTCTCTCTATATATATTTCATGTATAGGTAAGAGAAAGTAAAAATGGATTTTGGCGGTTTTCTCTGAAACCGTTAGCCGTACATAAAAAACTGATATATGTTATTATGTGTATTTTTTATAGATCTACAACTTTTATATAACACTTTTTTGTATATAATTTATATTTATCAAGATAAATAAATAAAATGAATATTTTCTGATTTTTTTTCGATTTTCAGGGCTCTTGGGGCACCCTTTCCCCTTATCCGATTGAGCTGAAATTTTACACAGGTTATTTTTTTTTGGCAATGCCACCAAACTAGGGGTAGCGTCAAAAAAATCTCAAAAATTTTTTCCCCAGTAGTAGCTAAGAGCCACCCTAATACATGATACAAGAAAACAAGGTATAGCCACGCGCACATCTTCCCTCTCACTCTAGCTCACTGTGACGTCACGTGGCAGGCAGACATGGCAGGCAGACTATGATACAAATACACTTCTCCCTATCTCTAGCTCCCTGTGAAACGTGGCACGTGGCATACAGATACTACCACAGATATTTACATACTACTAAATGCATTGTTGAACTGTGAAGTCAAAATGCCGTACTCTGCAGTTTATGGGTGTAGTAATTTTAGTAAAAAAACATCGGGAATATCATAGATTTCCAAAGGATGAAACTTTATGTAAATTATGGACAAATGCCTGCGGCAGGGATGATAAGATTAATGTTAAAAATAGTAAGTGTTTTTCTTTCCAAAAAAATAATCAAAAATTATTATTTTTAACAATAATTTTATTACCATATTTAAATACAGTGAGAATTTAGCTGGATATATAGTAAGTATATCGATTTAGATAAAAATATTCATTTCTTGGCAATAATTTAAAGAAATTTGATAAAATAAATGAAACTTTAAACTGGATATTATTTATATCTAAAGGACTAGGGTTCGACCGAAACAAGATTTTCAACCGAAACCGAATTTCTACCTCAATCTTAGTTTCGGCCGAAACCGTAACCGAAACCGAAACTTGTATTTACTATCAGGGGCGTATATAGAAATTTTTTCTGAGGGGGGGGCCCGCGGAACCTTTCCCCTTTTTGCGGACTCTTAAGTTTTCCGCCTTGCGGGAAAATTTTTTTCTTCAAGTGCAAATCATTTGACCTTTTTTATTTATTTATTTATTATATATATTTTTTTTGCGTGCGATTCTTATCCCATCTTTTCAGACTCAGGTTTCGGCCGGCCGAAAGTTTCGGCTAATTTTTGACCGAAACCGAATTTCGGCCGTTTCCTATAAAGGACATTTAAGTTATCCAATTGAAAATTTATATTCAATTATTACAGTTGCAGACAGGGGCGGCGCGCCCACTAGGCGAACTAGGCGGTCGCCTAGGGCGGCAACCTGGAGAGGGCGGCAAAAAGGGGGAAAAAAAAATTTTGGTTCCACAAGCGGCACCCGAAAAAAAATTTTGTTCCGCAGGCGGCAAAAAATTTTGCGTCTCTAAAAAAAAAGATAAAAAAATTTTGGTTCCGCGCAAGAGAAAATGTTCCGCGGGCGGCGCACGGGAAAAAATTGGTTCCGCGAAAAAAAAAAATTTCGCAGAAAAATTTTTGAGATCAGGAAATTTTTAAGGAGGGGGCGGCAATTTAAATTTTTAAAGTTTTTTTTTGGGGGGGGAGGGGCGCAAAAAAAAATATCTTGCCTAGGGCGGCAGAATAGCTTGCGCCGGCCCTGGTTGCAGATGATTTGTTTCTAAAGTTTCATGGAGATAATTTCAATAAAAACAATAATATATTGATATAATCACGGATTTAGCTAATTAAATTCATAGCAAAACTAAGCATAATGAAGATATCTCTATAGAAATTTTAAAATATATAAAAGTACGGAGGTATATTAGAATACGAAAAATTAATCGGGAACTTTTGCAAAAAATCTTTGTCATAAATCAAGTACAAAGAAAATAAAAAAATTTCTATAATACATTTTTAATATTAAGTAATTTTAATTTTATATTTAACATTAAATATCACATATATACATTAAATGATACCTATACTATGAATATTTTTGGGTTCATTTATTTTTAGACTGTATCATAGTTATAAAATAATAGCTTGTACTCACTTATTTTTTACAAAATAAAATTCACTTTTAATAAAATAAACATATTTAAAAGTGATCATATTTGTTTTGTTTTTATTTTCATAAAATCTGTTAATATAAGCAAACAAAACTGTGATTTACCCTCTACTCCGCATAGCAAACTTACTTATCTGCCCGCCACGTGACGTCATGCGCAGAGTAGGACGAGTTTTCGCTCCGAAGTGGACATACCTTGTTTTTTGTATCATGACCCTAATACACATATTAGGGGTCCAGGCATTCTTATTTAGTTTTTTTTTTGTTTTTTTTTTTTTGTTTTTTTAAACACTCACAATTTTTTCCATACACATATAAATGTTGTTTTCTGACAAGTATGAATTTAGAAAATTAAAAGTGGTCTAATATATCTCATAAAGTCTAAATTAATTTTTATTGTCTTGATTTGTATTTTTCTTAATAACTAATTATAATTTTTATTCCCAAACTTTTAAATAATATTTCCAAGTCATTAGTTTGATGTTTTGAAATATGGCGGATAAAATATTTTTTTTTCAATTTCAATATTCAAAAAATTATTTTATTTTTTTAATTCATAAAATAATTTTATTTATTATTAAACAAATTTAAAAAATACATATATTTTATTATAATTTTAATTTTATTTTTCAGTCGTTTTTTTGATGGATTCACATAAACATCTCTGGTGCCTGGTTGGAATGCCTCGTCTCTTTTTCTCATCTTTGCCTTCTGCCTCTCATGACAACTCGACCAGGCTAATTATACAACGTCAAATTTTTTAATATTTAATCACTGTTATTTATTTACTTTTTAAGGTAAGTGATTCATTTATATTTATTTAATTCGTTCAGAAAGAATATTTTCAATAAATTCATTATTTAAATTATGCTAAACTCGTGCACAAACAGGTTACCTTTGCCTGTTAATGATGGATTATTTTCATCAAATCTTTATTATTTTAAACTCTTCGAATTCTTTTTCATTTTCAATTAAATATTTATTAAATTATTTCTTTTATTTCATCCATTCACTATTTTGTTGAATTCGACTAAAATTTCTGTAATGTCATTATATTTATATTTCAATTTTTTAAAATTTGGAATTACTTCAAATTAAAATTATTAGAGCCCTAATTTTAAATATATTTTATATTATGATTATAATATAATATTAATTTTTAATGAATTCATTATATTATAATGTTTATTCACAATTTAATAAAATTATAACTTGGCAGAGAATTATTTAACTGTCAATTTTTTTTTATTTAAATGCATGCTTAATATTTGTTGATAATAGAATATTTTTCTTTTTAGTTTCAGATGTTTCAAAGAAAACTCCTAATTATTTGGTATCACAACGAGAATAAGTCAACATCATATCATGCCCAAAATTTATAAAGTATATATATATAATTGATGTGTGTAATGAAAAAATGAAAATCAATTCTACTATCTCCTTTTAATTTATGAAAAACAAAAAAGATGCTACGACTGCCAATTAAAATAGTCGAGAATATTTCAGAAATTATTATATAAATAAGGTAAGTTCCATCTTTGCATCTCTTAAAATGAAAATATTCAATAAATTAACTAACTAAGGCTAAACTTGTTGTGTTTTCACACATTTCCTTTGTCAATCTGTGAAATTAAAACACCACATTTATATTTTTGCTTGTATATATGTAAATATTTCTAACTTATCATTGAATGAGACATTTTGGTGGTAAGAATAAAACTAATTATCTCATGTTTTTATTTTTACTTTCAAGTTTATTGACCTTAGATGAATAATAAATACATGTGAATTATTAAGTATAATATTTTGATATTAGCCAATATTTTTTTTCTTTTAGTTTCAGATGTCTTATCCTAATACAACTCCTAATTATTTGGTATCTGAACGCGAATAAGTCAACATCATGCCCAAAATTTATAAAGTATATATATATATATAATTGATGTGGATGTAATGAAAAAATGAAAATCAATTCTACTATCTCCTTTTTAATTTAAGAAAAACAAAAAAGATGTTACGACTGCCAACAGAAATAGTCGAGAATATTTCAGAAATTATTATTTAAATAAGGTAAGTTCCATCTTTGAATCTCTTTAAATGAAAATATTCAATGAATTCATTAAATTAATTAACTAACTCAGGCTAAACTTGTGTTTTCACACATTCCCTTTTTCCATTAAAACTTCACATTTATATTTTTGCTTATATATATGTAAATATTTCTAACTTATCATTGAGGTGAAGCATTTTGGCAAGAATAAAACTAATTATCTCATGTTTTTATTTTTAATTTCAAATTATTGACCTTAAATGAATAATAAATACATGTAATTATTAAATAATTTAATAATTTTTTTCTTTCTAATTTTAGATGTTAAAGGGGTTTCTCCATCAAATAAGATTTTGATCTTCAGAGAAAGAAAACAACAGAACATCTATCAATTTCATTTAAACATACATATACAACAGGTAATATATTTTTTTTTAAATAAAAGTGTATTTTCACAATATCATAAATTTATGTCAGTGGATAATTTGTATTAAATTTTTTTCTTTTTAATTTTAGATGTGATTCCTGAATGACGACTCATTTCATTTGATTGCAACTCAGAAAGAAAACAATAATTCTATATATATATATATATATATAAATCACACAGGATCGTATTTTAGCCAACTTCTTTTCTTTACTATCATCTATTACTACAGTCACATTTCAACTTTCATTCGCTGAATATATACATCAGGTAATTAAATATTTTATCTCTTTATTATATCCTGATCCTAATAAATAACCACCGGCCTATACATTTATTATATAGATTTTTTCTTATTAATAAATTTTGTCTCCTTTTGTTATTTTATGTTAATTATTTAAATGTTTTTTTCAATTGTATCTCTATAATAATTATCTTTTTCTCTTGTTACAGAACTTGATCAGCATTACTTCATGCTCTCTCAATGTCGCCTGCTGCATTTACCATTTGGTGAGTAATTTCATCTATTATTTTGTTCTTAGTAAAGACAAGATTAAATTTTGTTGAAATTAAGGGAATTTGTGAATTTATCTTCTAAGGAGGGATGTGTTTTTTTTCACCACCACTTGGGCCACAACAAATTTTTGATTTTATTAAAATGAACTTATATTCAATTTATTTCCATCATTTACAAATGCCTTAATATTTGTTTTTTGCTGTTCTTAGAGCCGAACTTATCGACCCCTGCATTCCGATCTCCATCTCTTACCTGGCAACATGTCTAAGTTAGCTAAAATATGGGTGCGAGTTGTTTACATCACATGGAAGCCAAGAGGCTCCTGGCTAGCAGCAAAACTGAAAACTTTGGACCGAACATCTAATCTCGAGAGTCAATACATCAAAATTTCCGAATTTAGAAGGAGACATGTTATTTAAATTAAGGTAATTACAAATTAATTATAAATAATATATATATGGGGCATTCCACGCCAACTCGACCACTTTTGAACCCGACCATTTTTGATTTTGCTGAAACTTTGTCATCTTTTTGTACCCTATTGAAAACGTGTTTGAGAATTTTTTTCAGATTTTACGACCCAGCCAAAAAAAAAGTTATAGCATTTTCAAAAAACATCGATTTTTTTTTAAATAACCGTAAAACTGTCAAAAATTAACTTATCGGGACGATTTTTTTTTTTTGAAATTTTTGTCTTTAAATGTTACTTTTCAGAAAAAAATATGACAAAATTTTACAGATTCATCTTGAACGTTTTTTTTGACATTTTCGGAAAAAAACAAAAATTTCGGGATGAATGACACTCTTTTTTTTAATTTTTTTTTTTTTATAAAAAACTTTGATTTTTTTTCTACAATTGCTCTGAAAATTTCATCGTGGGATTATTTCGGGTTCTATTTTTTTTTTTATTTTTGAAAAAAATTTTTTTGTTCTCCGCTTATTTATCATGATGGTGCTCTTAAATTCTTCCAGGACTGTCCGAGATTCAAGAAAATTGAAGAAAAATAATAATAAAAATAGTTAGAGGTGA